>JAAVUD010000201.1:0-219229 GCA_014898915.1 Fusarium chlamydosporum | reverse complement strand
TAGCTCAAATTGCCGAGGGATATCTCCCGTTCTCTAAGACCGATGAGCTCAATTTTTCCGAAGTTCAATCCGACAAAACAGAGGAGCATTTCAAAGGCGTCTGTGTCTCCAGTACTGCCAAGGATGCGCTTATTGCTCTCAGTCGCTTAAGCCCTGACGCGACTCTTCCGGACTTGGATTTCATGTCTCTTCTTCCTCCACCTACTGCTGCAGATTTCCCACAACAGTGCTTCGGTCTTCAACTGCTTCTCGATCAGGCGTCTAGGATCCTCTTCAGAGGTATTGACGCACGATGGCAATCTGGATACTTTGGACCACTTGGAAGACGTCTCGCCGGGCAGTGGTATACTCTTCCTGAAGAACTGCAACCGTATAAACTTCAAAGATGGAAGGATGCGGGGGTCACGAGTTTTAGCTATTGGGTAGCTACTCAAACAATGTGGGCTGCTCCATTCCTGCACGCAGAGGATTTGGAGAGTCAGCAAATCGGCCTGAAATTGTCCCAAGGACTACGCCAGACTGTTGAAGATTATACTGGAAAGAAAGACCCATACCGCGAAAGGAGAAGTGTCATTTTAAAGGATGATCTTCTTTTCTTGCGCGAATACGTCAAAGGTCCGCAACTTGAAGAAGGAGAATCCAGTATCAGTATGACAACCTGGACGTACTGGTGGTGTATGATCCTAGATTCTCACTGGCCCATTATTGATCGATTCGGTCGCTACCCTTATCGAAACGCCGTTCTTGGAAGAATCAGTACGGAAGAAGAAGAAAAGTGGTTGGATGACACGGGGCATTTTGGAGAAGCTTCCCCCGAGGTTGCAGAACGGGTTCGCCAGGATATTGAAAAGGGAGTATGGACACCGCTTGGACAAGACCAGAAGGCTTCTTAGATATAAATACATGGGACATGATCTGGGGCAGTGGACTCGAAATGTTATGGCGACCCACACCCTACTTTTGAGACTCTTGAGAGTAGCAAGTATCACACCAGTCTCACAAATGTTGGTTGGGTACAGAGGAAGAACTAGCTAGCTAGGTCAGTGATGTCCCAGGCACGGGACCTTTGTCTTTAGGACGTAGAAATGTAGGATCCGTGATAGGCAAAAATGAAGACATACATACAACAGCGGGGATNNGTAGGTATGGTCGTATGTGAAATCGAAGGGGCTTACTTTAGTATGTGACTGGACTTCTAAGAACTAGGAGTAACCACGGTGTACAGGGGCCCTGAATAGATTCTGAGCAGGTGATTATCCGCGACTAAGGACTTGAAGGTGAGGGTGTGTAGAGCATTCAAATATGTTAATTTGGCGAATACCTCTGCTACTCTAAAAGAGTCTTTCCAAGTGCCGAGTGTCAAAACTCTACTGAGACATTCGTAGTTGCGCGTTGACTTGGGGGTGATCAGATGTTGGTAATTATCTGCTGTGTGGTTTGATGATCATGTACCTAAAACAGGGACCCAGTTCTCAATCAATCACATCCGGTATGGTGTAGTGGCTAACATTTCGCGCTCTCATCTTCAATTGAGGGATTAGTACCGCGGAGCCCAGGGTTCGATTCCCTGTACCGGAGATGGTCATTATTCTTTTACTGATTGCTGTGGCTGATGTCTCTTTTTACTACTTCCTTCTTCGCCAGCGACTGTCCGCATCATTAGCAAGCAAGGACTGACTGACTGATGATGCTTCAATTGTTGCGACATCTCCAGTTAGGTATGGAGACTAGCCATCAGCCAATGAGAAACCCAAGGTAAAGTCCCCATACTACGCGCTAACGATAAGATACCAACCTAGAACTGTATTTAATCTTCTTCTTTTTTTTCATTCTCTCCCGTTCAACCTTCTTTTCTTGCAGAGTCAGCAAAACTGTCTCGGAAGCTTCGCACAACGAGTGTTAGGATGCGTATTTGACACATCGGTTCTATTCTGTGGCGCAGCTTGAAGCTGCATAGTGATTACCTGCACAGCCCGATTGCAGGTAGAGAATATCGCGTCCCAGACGCGTCGATTGCTACCCTCAGTGTCGAACTAACATTTCAACAGCCCGTTGCTTCACTCAACGTCGAAAAGGTTAGTTGAACAATCTCTTCCTCTTTTTCCCTCCGCAAGATTACATAAACTGTTCAAGAGCTTTTTAACCCTGAATTTTCTGTTGACACACACATCACAACCCTATGACGGATACGTCTTACACCTATGTTTGTTAGAAGTCATTCACTAGAGCATATGGCTGACAGTCTAATGATATAGATTTCCAGAAGTGCATGTACCCGAGGTGCGCAAGAGTCTGCAGCCAGTCATTCGAGGAATTATCTCGTAAGAGATTGTCCAGCGATTGGTGTCAAGTACTTTATGAGACATGAATAAATATATCAGAATACGAAGATTGTCATCAATGTGAACGTCCCTGAGAATGAATCAGTTGTCCCTTGTAACGCAGTATGCAGAAATCGATACAGGCTCCTTTAGTGGGGTCAAGTACTGCATAAGTTCCATGCAGCGCTGCTCGGGAGAGAGACGTCCCCGCATCCCGCAACACCTCCACCTGTCATCTTCTCGTCGTCGCGGTTGTCCCTTGAATGATTCTGGAATTTATCCATGCATCTTGTAGTTGCATCTATCTCGTGTTCTCAGAGTCGACGTTGCGGTACAAGTCTCAGAACGGCTAGTCGGCGACATCCCGCTGCATGGTGCGCGACTTGGTATCCAACAGCATGTCTGTCTTCCTTTGGATGGTGATACTACCGCATGCATCGCTGGGAGCCTTGCAAGTCACGTCATACCATACGGGAAGCCTAGACGTTCGATCCGCCAGCTGAGAAAGGTTTCTCTCTCCATCCTTTCCCAATAGGACAATCCATCGATCGACACGCTCACTTCACGCGCAATCGATGGCAGTTCTTCGTAGAGAGGTGATCTATCCAGCCTCACAGAGCTATTCAGCACCTTGTCTTTCAACAATTAAGAGCCACGCCCGGTTAGCTCAATCGGTAGAGCGTGAGACTCTTACGAGTACGCGATCTCAAGGTTGCGGGTTCGACCCCCGCATCGGGCTGTTCCTATATATTCGATTGCGAGCGTTAGCGAGGCTTTCTTTTTTTGCGAGTTTTGTGATCTTATTCCATAAACTTTCTGTGACTGAGTGAATGAAGCATGCATGAGTAGAGAAAAAGAGAGGTTGTTGCACTTTAGGGTATTTGGAGTGATCTCGCGATAATGCCCGCTGTGATTTTTATTATTTCGTAAGATGTTTTAAGTTGTAAAAGAAAATGCATTCAAGCATTCAACTTCTTTACTTATTGAACCGCAAGGGATATAATTGTTAACTATTATCGCTATAGTTAAAGTGCGACTTATCTCTTAATGCAATATATTAATAGGTAGATTAAACGCGAGAACACATCTTCTTAGTACCCTTATAGCGACTTTCGCTACTAGAGAACTACTAATAATGCAAGAAATAATAGCAACTAATATTTTAATTCTACAGCCAGAACTTAATCTGCCACGAGAATTAAGAATATACTACATATAGAGATTCATCACATCTGACGAGCATAGGGTAGGCTTTGGCCAAATGTGCCTGTGGGAGATTAATTACAGCTACGTCACGCTGAGGGGTACGGGCTGTTTTGATTCAATTAAGCAGAAGCGCCATTGGTTCTCTACCTGGCCCCTTACTTGAGCTTACAGGGACGATCCACTCAGAAGGCGCTAAAACTTAGTGGTTAAAAATTGGAATACGCAGGTGGTTGGAATGGGAAGTTCGGGATATCAGTTTAGAGACATAATGTTAAGTTGTACTCTGTACTCCGTAGAAAGTCATCCTGGTGACTTTCTACGCGTCGCATATGTCCCAATTGAAAGGAAAGATAGAGGGGTTGAGAAGGAGTCTGGTTGAGTAGTTAGTTGTATGGCGCGAATAATGGCACAACACGGGAGAGTCATGTTTATTGACACATCGTGCACCGCGTTATATCTGGACTCACAAGCTCTAACAGAAACCATGAATTGTTTCTTGTTCTACGAACTGATCCTCATTTGCACGCTGTTAACAAATCAAGAACGACAAGATAATGCGGTGAATAATAGAGCAGACCATCATTTGGGTCTATGTATTGTCATTGTACAAAAGAAAATAAATACAAAGAACTCCTTCTTCATAAGGGGAATAATCTGACCGAATTAACAAAATTCCAGTTAGCTGCAACACGACAATATACAGTCCCGGTTAACAGTCTTCCTGCCGTAACGCCTTGGGTAATAACGCCTTCTGTTTCTTCCTGGACTCATTCATCTCAGACTGGTATGTTGGAGGTATCTTCACTGTGACCCTCAATCCTTTCACGTGGTCAATAGAGACCCTGAAATTGTAAATATCACGCTAAAAACGCGTCATTACTCCATATATCCTCCGGTGAGTGTGTTCAGCCATGTCTTGACCCGTTTGGCAACGGGCGACGGCTCGTATTCCTCCTCAGCGGCTCTCTTCTTGGCTGGCGTCTTAAACTCGGGTTTTGTTTCTTCCCCAGCCTCAACCACGCTCGTCGCGGCCGTCGTCGCGCTGTTTTCTTTATTGGGCGAGTCAAACACCGCAGATGCCACTGTTATCGCTTCTGAAGCTTGGTCAGAGCTGGTCTTTTCGATACTGGGCAGTATTTGTTGCTCGAGAGGTGTCGGAGGCTGGGGACGTCGTCGCTCGGGAAGTTTCGCTATTATACGGGCCGAATTTCTTTTGCTGCGGGGAAGTTGGCGTCGCAAAGGCGAGCTCTCGACGAAAATCTCGTCAGGGAGAGCATTATCGTCGTCGTCATCTTCATCATCTGGCGAGTCTTCTCTGACTTGGGGCGGTTTCTTTTCTTGCAAGAGAGAGGATAAGGAATGTCGGCGGATCTCGATTTCAGTCTTGCGCAGGTGCGCTGCTAATTCAGACTTTGGGTCGAGGCTCCAGAGGGTGCGCTCAATACTGGCACGGAGAATGTTGAGGTTGCTTTCTTCTTGGGCCTCGCGCTCAGCGCGTGTGAGCTTGGCCGAGGCGGCCTTAGCCGTGGTCTTGTTTGAAGGGCGGTAAAAGGAGCTCATGAGGGTTTGTTTGTTATTGAGCTCTGTGTTGAAGATTTGTTTTTGGAGGCCATGGATAAGATGAGTTATCTTGATCCTACTTGTCGCTATGAGGAGATGTGGTGATATGTCATCCCCTGTTTTGTTTGGCCTTGGTTGGTGCGAGAAGATCAATCAAGTAAAGATAAAATTCGCTTGTCTCATTTCTGGGATGGAGAAATTTTTGACCAGGACATGGACATGGATATGGGCCAGGGTCGGGATGGGCTGGGAGAGGAAGTTAATGCGCGATGTGCTGGCGATGGAGCTCCCAACCCAAGAGAAAAGAGAAAATGGGGATTTTCAAGCTTACGTAGCTTCAAGTGGGGAAATGTACCAATTAGATACGAGTGTGATTTTGAGAATGTGACATTGTGACTCATCAAAAATGGCTGGAATTAAGATGAAGGACCAAGAAAGATAAATACTGTGAATACTATCACGATTCTTTAGTTTAATAGTTTATGGAAATGTCCTGGTTCTCGATGATAATTCATCGCTTAGACATTCTGCTCATACCTACCTACTAATTAATTATCGATTGTTCGGTTATCTAAGTTCTAGTTAATTAATCAAGGATTGAAATGATAACCGCGACCGCTTATTCTGACTTTTGAAACATGACCCCGCTCGGTTGAGATGAGTTGTTGGTTTACAGCAAGACATGACATCCCAATGTTTGTTGGGCTGTTGATCATATAATCCTGAATCACAAGTCAGAGGCTATAAGCTAATGCAATTTTGTAGTAGATTGGGTTCCAAATGTGAATGATATGACATGTTAATAGTATGGTATGGAACGTAGATTAGTATTCGTCTGCCGTTATTATTCGTCTGCCGTTATTATTCGCTTCATTTAACGAAGCGGTGAATGCAAGTCAGAGATTGCTCTTTAAAAGTTCAGGGACAGCTGAACATACAGTCCACTAAAATACAGGCTGTCCGTACGCTAGCTCCCGTCGGCTGCTTGGTGCCCAAGCACGAAAGTCATTTATTCAATGGTGTGGATGACGACATTAGAAAACAAGTACTTGCATATATATCTGATGAGATAGCAGTAAGTCGAGTAAGTTAAAGGATCTATTGTATTTTGTAGAAAGCTTCCAACGGCTTGTAAACTCGAAACACTTTTCACCTCCAGTAATCGGTGGCCGCCATTCGATTAGGTTTCTTTGTGACGGTTGTGCTAGGGATTAAACTAACGCTGGAATGGCTTGTCCACCTCTAACGTTAACGGCTAACAGGGACCTTCCAGGGCACCTGGTCAGGCGGCAACGGTCTGATTTACAGCGCACTTGAAGTTGTCTTATAGCCCAGCACAGGGCTATTATATGCAGGGAATCTAGGCGAGTAGGTAGGTCTCCAGAGCTGGGTTGAAATGGACATGGGTGCAGTTGGCGCACTTGCATCTACATGTTCTGATTCGCAACAAGAATTCAATTAAAGCGACCCTCAAGCTGTTCTGAACCCATCTTGATGTTGGAATGGTACAAACTTCTATTCATGTCAGAGTCCAAAAATGTGCGAGTCAGGCTTTAATACCCCATCACCCAGCTCTGAGGCCCCATTAAGAAAGAGGATGAAGCAAACGAGGGGTAGCAGCATTCTTGTCGTCCAATCATCTCTATTAGCCATAGCTTCGGGGGTTTACTTATCACGATGTCTTTGAGATAAATCTCCACGACTGAAGCAGGTGGAGGAAGGAAGCACTAATTCTGTGAATAAGGACTTGTCTATTCCGACCCAGAGAGAGAGAGTTCCAACGCATCCTTCGTTATACCACCGGCTTCCTCTCGCCCGGAACGCCCTTAAGAGGAACATATGTGTGATGGGCTATCGATCTGGCCTCTAGCATCATGGATTCGTATGGTTCTTACCGCGCTGACCTGTCACTACAGATTTACGATAATTCTCAACTATGAGATAAAAGCAAAGTCTCCCAGATGCCTTATGAAGGTTGTATCAACTCTCATGTCTTGCTTCTTCGAGTTATGCCAGAGGATATTCATAAGGTGGCCATTGTTTTCGAGCCTTCAAGGAGGAAGTGTAATGAATATATTGTAGTATTAGAGCAACTGGCTGATATATTGACAGGCTGTTACTGAGGTGTCAGCCTGCGTGTTTGGTGATGCACGTCTGCAACTTTATACCGGTCACATTGAACTAAAACAATATCTAGGCCTTAAGAACTGGTAATACCTGGAAGTTTTGCTGAGATCGTAGAAATGTGCAGAAAATGTAGGCACAGTTGTCAATCGACAAGACCATGATAACGAGTCCCCACGAAGAGGTTATTGGATAGTTCCTTTCGAACACAAGGAGAACTTTGCCGGGAACGAGAACTTAGCAGACTCCTTTTTTGGGAGGGTATCCATGGTACTTTCAAAGACACATACCAGATGACCGTCATTGAAGGCCTTGGTGGCGGTGGAAAGACTCCGATTGTCCCCCCAGCCGGTTTCGATTGCAGAAGCTGCATTCGAGTTCCCGCTACTGATCTGATTGGATTTGAGAAGGCATACGCCAGTATGGCAGAACGTCTAGGGATCCAAGTTACAGAAAACGGCAATGCTGGCATCATAGGAACCAAGATGCGGGAGGGAGTTGTTTCTTATTATGACAACGCAGACGTGGCGACTCTTTTGCTGGACCAAGCTGTTCTGGCATCATATCGTTGTCGATTTCCACTCGTTCGCATTCCTCGCGTCAGAGAATGATATGTACTCCCACAAGAGCTATCCCACTTGGGAAGTCTAGGCGACTCGCATGCTGCCGGATGGTAGATATCGATAACATTATTCCGTTTGTTCGTCGCCGACCTTGAATCCTACAGTCTGTGTATAGCTTGTTTGCACCCGAATCCCGTGCTTGGACGCACTCTCTTCCAAGTCCAAGCTTCTAGAGCTCGTGTTTCTAGTTACAGAACCGGCCGTCACACGACTCGTCAACTCTACCTCATCATCATGATCCCCAAGCTTCAGCCTCTCACCACCACCAAAATACTTCGAACCACCATATGTAAATAATGGCCCTTTAGCCTTGGATCCTGTATCCTTCCATGGCTGTGATCCGTTCCTTGTGCCCACCCCACTCTCTGTTCTCTCGGTACCAAAGGCTGACGAGAGCTTATGGCGGACCATGTGACGTAAGGGTGCGAGGTGCGGAAGACACGCTGATACGATGGCGATGCAGGGCTCGAGGTCAGACCAGATGAAGATGGGCCCCATGGCGCGTGTAACGTTTGCGGTTTTTGTGAGTTCGGTCAAGAAATGGATTCGTACCGCGCTGGCTGCACAGACACTATAAAGGCTCTTTAGCATGAAGGAATATTGGAATAGGTCTAAACGAAAGGAGATGCGTACAAGCTGCCCAGCATCATGATGCCACTGATACCCAGTCGCTTCTTCAACGACATTTGCAGCTGAAAGATCTGAGGGATGGGGATGAGTAAGATATAGAAGTCATTAACCATATTCACGATACCAAGAGCAAGAAAGAACTTGTTGATGTCGATACAAGTACCTTGCGTTCCAGCAAATTGTGTCCAAAAGTGTTCGAATGGTCTACAAGCATTTCCCATCGTCACCCAGACCACCACCGGATAGGAGAAAGACAGGAAGTACCCGAAAATCATCGAGATGCGAAAGAAGGGGCCGTTGGAAAGGAAAACTCGGTGGTAAAACAAGAGTATGGAGATTTTGATGATGGCGCAGGATGCTGAGTAGAGAAACGTGTATGCGAATAACATCTGCGCTTGCTGTTAGATTGATGAGATACATTCCATACGGGATTCGTTCATACTTTGTAAATCTGTTGCAGGCTATTCATCTTGACGGCCCATACGTGCTTTCCTGCGCCGTAGAAGCCGCCTTGAGCCTGTTAGTAAATTAAGATTCCTGTAGCTTCGTCTTGCAGCTAGTAACGTACCAGCTATGGCTAACCCTGCAGTTCCGCTCACAAATACCATGCCCAAAACGATAATCCAGTCATCCCAATGGATCTTTGTGTGTTGAACGGTTCGAGCGGCGAATCGAAGTGCGACAGCTATTAGAGCTAGAATGAGGATCGCGATTATAGCGGCCCGGTCAGAGGTCGCTGTATCGGCCTCAAGATCAAGACCCGGAGGTAGTGGACCGGCGAAGGCAACGATTCGCGGGTCTACCTGGGTATCCATATTGATCTGTGTGCAATGAAGAAGGGTAACCACCGAGGCAGATGTTTACAAAATGCATTCTTCATCAATAAGCGGGATATGTATTGTTATTAATGCATAAAAAGTGGTGTGACAAGCACATGTAAATACATGATTAATAGAGTCCGCATCTTCAAGGAAAAAGCCAACGCATGACAACCGACATCTCCAACGTGTAATCCCAAATCACGTTCGATCCAATTTTCTTACAGCATGACCACAGGGTGTTGGCATCCAGATCCTTTTCCTCCATCAACCATGAGGATTACAGCCGGTCTTATTTCCATAAATGTCGACCGGAATTAGATTCCGGTAGCAGATCTGCAAGATGCATGCTGTGCCGCTAATTGTAACCACAGTATCGTACCACGAACACATGTGGTACCCATTTTTAACTTCTTCAGAACGTAACTTCCCAGGTTAAAACGCAAGGTGCCTGCAGTTACTTGAACCAACAGGTGGTATTGGGGACAGTTCAAATGGTCCACATGGCGGACTGTCGGACTGAAGAAGTAAAGAACTGAAGTTAGTCTCCACTTGGAAATGCACATTGAACAGGGGAAATACGACAGAATTCGGTCAAAGTTGAACCAACAGTCTCAACAGTTCATGCTTGTCTCTTCCACCCCTGAACGGACCAGTCAATTGTATCCCTTATCAGCATAAATAATACAATGTTGTCCATCACTATGACAACTCTCGCTGACTATTACGATTCTGTTCTCAGTCGTAACCATGTCTTCGCACTCATCTCTCAGCGACGTTCCAGAACTGACAGCTATCGAACTTGCTGGCCCAAGGGGTTACCTCCGCTATGTCTTCCCCCTTCGTCTAGCAGATGACTACAATCCTGAAGAGGTCTTTAATGTCATTAAAGCTGGCTATACAGCGGCATGCCAGAGGATTGGTGTCATGGCCTCTGAAGCTGTGCCAAATCCCGATGCGAAACAAGCCAACGCTTTGAAGCTCCAGAGACTTTCAGACGACGAAATCGGACATATGGGGTACAAGGACCTACGATGTCCAGACGCTTACTCATGGGACTACGAGAGCTTGAAAGCCAAAAATTTCCCCATTGCGGCTTTCGATGCCAATCTGCTCATGCCTGGTCCATTGTGGCCTGAGCCTGGAAAACGCCTTCCTGTATCTCTTGTACAGGCAAACTTCATACGGGGCGGTGTTCTCATCGGATGGAACGCTTTCCACATGGTCGGCGATGCAACAACATATCTGACATGGACAAAAGTCTGGGCTGAAGAGTGCCGTCGCAGTCAAGGTCTCGAAATATCTTGCCCAGTTGTTATCGAAGATGCTATGCTGGCAGATCGAAAACGCTTCATAAAACCTTCGGGCAACAATGAAGGAAGGGCAGTGGACCATCCCGAGTATACAATCTTGCCTTTCACACCCTCAGGCGCATCTCCTTCCATGTTGAGTACAACATTTCGTGGACAGGTCTTCTACTTCTCCCCAGAATCGCTTGCTGCTCTTAAAGCCGAGGCAGCACCTGGCAATGCAACCAAGGCGACAGACCAGAAATGGATCTCTACAAACGATGCCTTTTCAGCTCTGATGTGGCGAACTGCTGTAGCGGTTCAGACGCCTGTCAGTTGTCTTGGTGAGGATGACGATGGATTGTCGACTTTCGGCATCGCTGTCAACGGAAGAAAACGTACGGAGCCCCCCATACATCCTGAGACCTTAGGGTGTTTCCTACAGTACATAACCGTATCTGCGCCTATTCGTGAGATCCTGGGCAGCTTAAAGCTAGCTGACCTTGCTGTAATGATTCGAAAAGAGATGCTGTTACGTCTCACCAACCAATTCACCGACGATGTCGTGACACTTATCGACCAGCTTGAAGATGTCACACGAATAGTGCCTACGGCGTTTTTGGATGTGCTCGGCAAGACCTCTGTGCAGACTTCCTGGGCGGAGTTCGATCTAACGACTGTGGAATGGGGACCACTGCTGGGAGATAAGATTGAAGCTGTGCGTTGTCCCAATACTGGTATTCTGCCTGGGTGTCATGTCGTACTGCCTACACTTTCGGATGGTGGTATCGAAGTTGTATTTGGAACTGAGGGAAGACTTCTACAAAAGGTCCTTGAAGAACCTCTGTGGATGAAGTTTGCGGAGCCAAGATGATATGCACAATATGATTATTTGTCGAAGGCATTCATAATTATAGTACAGATACACTAGTTACACAGAGATGCCTGCAATTATAAGCTCAAAGTACAAGCTTCAATTATTCATCGCTCTACCCAAAACGCCAAGGATATCTCTCCATCTCACCCATCGTGGGTGCACACTGGTCTTGATACTGGACAATATTATCGTAGGACAGGATCGTCGATGTGGCAAGAACATCTACAATCCTTGACGGTACAAGAGGATCCCCTCTTCTTTTTCACTAGATAGATTCTGAGTCACTTGTTACTTTCTAATCTTGACGAGTTAGAGCATTTGTAACTTACCAACTTTGGGAGCCTCCTCGACGTCAACATCACCAGTCAGAGCCTCTCTCTTCTTGGAGGTCTTGACACTAGACACAGGGATCTCGATGTCCTTGGTGGTGGTGGTACCTGCCTTGACTCCGGCGCCCTTCTCGAACTCGGACATGGAGATTGCGGGTGCGACTGAGGCTTCGTGGTACTCATCATTAAGATGCTCCTTCTCGTGGATGTTGTTTGTGGTATGGATGACCTTTTGCTGGACAGTTTCTCGCTCGATGACGGGCTGGATAGTTTCGTGAAGATGGCTGTTACAAGGTCAGCTGGATGGGCTCTCTGAGTAATACAATGACACTTACTGGTGAATGTGCTCATGCTCCTTAGCAGGAGCATACTCTTTCGAGTGAGTGGTGCCCTCGACGTGCTTCTCGTTGTGGATCCTGGCAGCTTCCTCCTTGGCCTTGATCTTGGCCTCGTTATCGCGATGGTCAATCTCCTCTTCGACCTCGTTCTCCTTGTAAACGTGCTTGGTAGGGAGAACATTCCTGTCCTTTACGGGCTGAATGGTAGTGTGGTAATGGTCCTGGTGGACTTCGTGGTCAATGTTGGTGTCAACCCTTTCGTGTTCATGGGACTTGACGTCCTCGTGCACGACTGGTGCAGCCTTTTCCTTGTGGACTGTCGCATCGTCGGTGGTCTCGACGGTCTTGTCAACCGTCTTGTCGAGTGTCTTTGTCTTTTCAGCGCTAGCGGCTTGCACCTGTGTCTCGCTCTGCTCTTCTAAGGGAACGCCAGTGACGATGTTCTTGACGGAAGAGGCGAGTCTGCCGAGAGCGTTGGGAGGAAGTTCAGAGGCCATTTTGGAATATCAAGTTTATTCAGATTTATTGATTGAAAGCAGAAGTGTTGCAAGGATAATTGCATTCAGATGAATTCTGGTAAAGCATCTTAATATATGGAAAGCTGTGGCAGGTCAATGAGCTCATGCCACAGTCCTTGGCCGGGATTGTGGCTAATGCTGTCATCGCTCGTCACTATTGTTGCAGATTTCTCTAATCACATATCTATGACGACAAACAGAATGGAAAAAAGCAATTCCAGTTTCCCTTTGGACAGATGCGCCAAATCCTGGTTTGCATCGGGGTTGTGGTAGCTAATGGTTTCTAGGTTCTGTCATTCCCTTGTTTTAGTTGGCGATCGAGATGAGTAGTGTACGCCACAGTGATGTAGCCTCTACGTAAGTTTAGTGTAGGACCGTGGAAAGCCAATTAAATAGAGCTTCGATCTGGTAGCTTGGCTTGTCGATCGCGTCTGTGGCGTAAGCTCTCTTCGATGAGCTCCCACTTTAGACCTAGCTTAGTCTACTGTACGTACTTTAATATACACATCATGACTTTCAAGCCTCTCACATGAAGAAAACTTGGAGTGACTCACAGGTACCACTGATTATGACCTCAGCCTCGGTTGTCATGAATCTTCCTCCAATGGTACCCTTGTTGTCCTTTATTCTGCGGGGCTGGCCATGACATTGTTGTAACAGCATGTGGGAACAGATTGCCTGTCAAACTTGGCTCGATCATTCAGGGCACAATGCTCTCTAATTGGATAAAAAGCGGCGATGAAGGAAGCTTGTTTGCATGACGTGCGACTTGGATCTGGTTAACAGTTTTTTATATATATATATTTTTTTAATTTTTTTTATTTTTATTTTTTACAAAGATCTATCCATTCACAATCAAGGGCGTAGGAGGACCGAACAATCAGGAGCACTTCCTCGGATTGCTTAACAAAAACCACTATTACAAGGACTTTTCAGAAACATTTGCTTGTATGAGAGAAGTCTAAAATACTGCTTCTGATATTCCCGAGAAGAAAGAGCGCTGTTGAAGGAGAGAAATGATCGATTGTTTCAACCACCACAATCATTCATAATCATGCATGAACTAATATTAGTCATCAATTAAAGTATAGTCATGATGGCCGTGTGGTCTAAGGCGCTGCACTCAAGATTTAATCTTTCCTAGTTACATAGGTTCAATTGCAGTATCGAAAGATTCTTGGGTTCGAATCCCAATCTTGACATACCTCTTATTTTTGTTTGTCGTTTTGATCCTTTTCCTCAGTACCACTACTTGATTACGACTTTGCCTCATATCCACGCTGTCATGAACGACTAATTCTCTACCATATCGCAGGTTAGACAGGGCTAAATCGTGGTTGTTTCATGTCTTTGGTGCGACACGAACAATTCCCAACCTGAATAAGCTACACTATTTTAGGATGAGAGTTTGCCAATAGCCAGGAAAGCTTAAACAGGGTGGGTTTCAAATCATAGACCTCGTCGTTTCAAAATCTCGATTTACTATAGACTTGATGTAACAGTGGCGGTCTTGGAGACCTAACAATGTAACGCTCCTCTTGCATCCGAAGAAACACTCATGGCTTTTCTTGTTCCTTTCTTAGATTTTAGAGTGTTTTAAATATTTTTAGCCCATTGAAATGTTTTTAACCAGGAAAAAGGCGTGTAACAACTCGAAATCTGGGGATGGACATTCCCCTCAAAATGGACTCTTCTTCCCAATTGGATTTATTAATAGCTCCTCTCCCGATAGAGTACTCTTAATCCCAAAATCGTGGCGACTATTAAAGGATACAGAATCCCCATGCTTGGCACTCCTGATATTATCATCAAGTACACTGTCCTCAGTCACACAATCCGAACCTTATCATAATCACCATCGAATTCTTGCCATCATGCGATCCGCCATTCTTCTCGCTGGAGTTGCCTCACTCCTCTCTCACTCCATGGCAGAAGAGCTCGATGCTAAAGATGTGCCAGCGTCGTGCAAGACAATCTGTCAACCCATCGTCGACCTCAGCAACACATGCGACATCGACCCCAAAGAAAACAAAACAAAGGACAGGAGAGGGGATTTCCTCCTAGCAATAAGAAGCAAGGCTGAAGAGGCCGTTGAGGCGAACTGCATTTGTACAAACAAGAGTTTTGACGTAGCCACCGTGATGGCCCTATGTGCAAGTTGCATGGCACAAAACAGCAGTGATGCAGAAGGTATGAAGTCAAATACTATTTTCTTGGCATCTGAAGCTGACCAATGTTTTCGTAGATGTTGAGAAGATGATGGCGCAATGCTCTTTCTCATCCACTTCCTACGTTCGCGCAGCAACGAGCGTTGTTTCTGGTATTCAGGTTGAGGCGACAAAGCCAGCTTCGACTGATGTACTCCAGAGCACCACAGCAGCTGCCACAGTTTCGCCTACAGAGACAGCCGATAGTAATGCCGGGAAGCTTGTAGTTTCAATAATGGCGGTCACATGGGCAAATTTGATGTTGGCATTTTTGTTATAGTTTCCATCAGACATGTGTTTAGGTAGATGGATATGCATCCAAGTTGCTGTCGAGTGTGGCTTAGCTGATTTCTGTTACAAATCCATTCGAAAAGTAAAATTGTGCTATCTAGTGCTTGTTCTTATGCTTCAGTTAACTACATAGTTGTCTGTTGCCAATTTTGCTCTAGGTTTTGTTGTACGATGAGGAGGATGTCAAATTAAGTATCCAGGTTAGATGATAGTTAAGATAAGTTCAAATGGGATGAGATAACCGCCATCAGCGATCGCATCGCTCCAAAACTAGGTGCAATCAACTGTCTGTCACTTGGAAAATACGAATGATGTGATTCTTTCTCTTCTTCGTTGCCGCTTGGCTCGGTTAATAAGATAGCCAGGATGCGGCCAAAGTCACACCTTCTATAAATGTGTCGGCCCAGTCCCCCAACGACGTGCAGACGTGGAGCACCAGGATTAGATCGTCCCTCGATTGGTGGACATTGAAGCTGGTTTTCGTTGTTGGTTCGATATGTTGGTTGAATATTTCAAAATGAATGATGAATTGTTGTTCTCCGCACTTTGACCATCTCTTAAATACCGCAGCATTTGTTGTCGTTTTGAGGTCCTCTCTACGACAATCAACGCTACTGAACAATATGTCTAACACCGTGTCTACTGATAAGCCTGTTGATCATGCTTCAGCTGGGCCATCATCTCCCAAATCCGTGGGCGAGTCTACGGATCAACAAAGCAGACTTTTGCCGCCGCAGCACTGGGCAGAACTGAGCGAGGTGAGTCTTACAAACTCGAAAACTATTCGCCCGAGGTGTCTGGGTTAATGCGTCTTAGGATATTGAAGACCAAGACGATGGTGACTCAACTATCCCTGAAAATGCCAGCTCCACCGCGTCTTTGACATCTAGTATCCTTCAGTACAGAACGGTGAATGGCAGGCTGTACCAGAGCGAGCGAGGGAACACTGACTACTGGCATGTCAAATATCTCAGCAAGGTGAATGACAGCTGACATGGATGCAGGGGGCCTATTGATGAGACCGGGCAAGAAGCTATGGATATGAAGTGAGTTACTAAAGCACCGTCGAGGAAGAACTCGACCTGATTTAAACCAGCCACCATGTACTCACTCTCCTGATGGGGGATAAGCTCTATTTGGCACCTCTATCTGAGGACATACAGGTAAGGTCTTACACCAACAACACAACACCACCGATGCTGATGTATGAGGACATCAAGACCGCTGTAGATATTGGAACAGGGACAGGCATCTGGGCTATGTGAGCGTCTTGTGTCCAAATAGCCACCGTGCCAAGCTTATAGAAACCAGTGAATTTGCCGACAAATTCCCCAACGCTTCAGTGATCGGAACCGATCTCGCTCCTATCCAGCCAAGCTGGGTACCCCCAAATCTAGAATTGTAAGTCACAGCCTAGCAATGCCCCTTGTTATAAACATACTGATAGTAGATTAAGTCAAATGGAAGATTGCACCCAAGAGTGGACGATCGCACCTAACTCGCTTGACTACGTCCACATGCGCTGGCTCGTTGGTAGTATTGCACACTGGACAGACTTATTTAAGGAAGCTTATAGGAGCTTGAAGCCTGGCGGCTGGGTTGAGAGCTATGAACCATCTTCGACCGTCGAAAGTGATGATAACACTGTCCTACCTGGAAGTGCGATGAGCCAGTGGCAGAAGTTCTTTGTAGAGGGTGGACGCAAGATCGGCCGGCCTTTTACTGTATTCGACGACGACATCCAAAGAAAAGCAATGCAGGAAGCTGGGTTTGTTGATATCGAAGAAAGGAACTTCAAGGTACGTCTCTATCTACCTGCTCTAAGAGTGGTGGGTGACTGATGTCGTGGCAGAACCCTGTTGGAGGCTGGCCCGAAGATCCTGAGGCACGAACCATTGGACAATACACGCAAGCTTCTCTTGAAAAGGACGGCAAAGGGTCGGTTTTGCACTTCGCAACTACCCTGGGATGGACCGAAGAAGAAGTAACTGTGTTTATGTCCCACTTCCGTCGGGAAATTCGCGCGCCCAAGATTCATGCGTACTTCAAGCAAAAGGCTATATGGGGCCGGAAACCTGAAGCAGCTTGATGTAGATAAAGCAAAGAGAACGCAATCAGTAGACGCAACCATTGGCAGACAAATGAATATTACTTGAATTGTTACTCGATAAGAAGTTAAGGGCGCAAATAAAGCCTTGGAGTGGTCCCCTTTAGACACTTCTCCCATCATCAGATTTGGCTTGTCCAGCCAGTTCTCTCAAACTCTCAGAGTCCTCAGTCTTGGCACCTAATATCGTCCTGTTCTTACTCCTTCTCTGCCCTCTTTCCTCGTCAACCCACGTTGGTTCATTCAATCGCGTCTTCTGCCCCCAGATACCTCTTTCCTCCAGAAAAGCCCTGCAAGCCTCCTTGCTGGTGACAGCATAGATGACAGCGTTCCAAAACCCTTGGAGTGGGAGGACCGTTGCACTCATGAATTGCAATGGCTTGCTTACTTTATCTGGGTGGATATGCGAGTACATCCTGTTGGCACTGGATGGGATCCACGTAGTGAGGATAACGGCGAAAAAGAGCATCGCGACTTTGGTATAAGCCCAAGCTGCCCTGTATACATCGTTGCTGGGTCGGACCGATGGCCGAAGGTTGCTAGGTTGTTGCTGTACCGCTACGTTTGCACGAGCGGTATCCTGCCCTATCGTTGGACCGTGGACGTGGACGGAAGCTTGATGGCCCATGTGCTGTAATCGGATTGACTCTGGCTCATGTATCGACTCGCGAACGACGGTGACTTCTGTCGTTTTAATGTAATTGTTCGTTTCTTGGTTCGCGTAAGAGAGACCTCCCGAACCGGAGCCAGATGCCTGGGCTTTCAGAAGTTGTTGACGTTTGCGATAAATCGTGCCACCGGATCGAAGGTAAATGCCTAAAGTGATTGTAATGACGACCCTGATAGAAACTTAGTACATCTGTAGCAAGTGACAATGCACTGATCTTACCAGATGGGGCCATAGAAAGTTGCGATACGCAAAGTGTCCCAGTCGTGGGCGATCCAGCACCACTGTACAGCACTGCCATAGACGCGATTGCCGTCGCCATTCTTGATAAAGAGAAAAATGAACGCTGGCAAAAATGGTATACCATAGCAAAATATGAGATAGGGCCATTCCATCTTCCTCAGTCGCTGCGCATCGAATCGGTAGTAGAAAGCAAGATAAACATTGAAGGCCATGGCCATAGTCCACATGGCATCAGCGCCCACGAACCTGCGAAGTGTAAGCGAGAGATGGTAACGGAGTGAACCAACATGCGTACGTATGGAGAAGAAACGCTTGCGTCTGGCATCCAGCCCCATCAGGAGACTTAACGAAGGAATCAGCCATAATGAAGCAGATACTGGCCATGATATTCCCGAAAGAGGCATAGAAGACCAGACGATTAATTGGCTTATGGAAGGCATCGCAGAGACAAAAGGTGGTAATAATGAACAAGCACCCCACAATTGATAGAACTGAGCATACTTGTTGGATGACTGTGATGAGCCTCACATCACCAATCGACAAGCCCGTTGTCAACATCTTGGCAAGCGTTTTTCGTGAATAAAGTATGAAAGAGGAAAAACTTCGTCCCTAAAAGGATGGTTGTGTTTTGAAAGATCCTGCAGCATGGTGTTTGTGGTTTATTAAAATATGACACTCCCCTTTCATGCGCGTTTGGGATTTCAACGGATCTGCAACAGGGGAAATCCACCTGTGGATGATCTTCACGGGGAAGCCCAGCCGTTGGTGACCTTGTACCGAGACAAGTTTAGATGCAGACTCACGCACATGAACTGCTATTAGTGCTAATTGGTGTGAAGGACCGGAAGGGGTTCCTCAATCACTGGAGATGTGAGACGTCGAGGGATTCAAGTCCAACAGATGCTCTATCTGGTTTAGCCCAACAGTATGAAGCAGAGACAATTTCATCGCTGTCGAGGCAGACTATTCTGGAAGAAGAAAGCGACAGTGCCATGAAATGCCTTGTGGAGAACTGTCTCGGCTCTTCTTTTTGAGGCTGACGTGCTTTCTGCCTCAATAGCCAATCGCATTTCTTGTCCTCATGCCGTTGTTCTCGTATAATATGCCCCAGACCCCCGCCTGTAAGGCTGCAATTTGAGGGATCTACAAATTCATGGTTAATTTAGCGCTCTACATTATTCATTCTACTGCAGTTATGTGCTGCTAAATGCCAAGTATGAAAAATGGGCTAATAATCGATGTCTTCTTTGCATCTTTGATTGGGGGGGAGGAAGAGTTTTATCCCCGCTAGGCTGAGGATCTGCAAGGCTTATTTCATTCTGACAGGCATTGTTTCAGGTCAGGAGCTTTTTCTCCAGCACTGACTGACAAGTACCTAGTGACCAGGATCCGTTTGTGCGCTTGTACCTTCCTGCCGAGTTCCTATATATTCGGCCCATTTTATCATGTTTTTGGTCGATGTTATGCCGAAGGTATAGGTCATATCATACAATGTGAGACTCATCTATGATGCACATTATTTATACATAGCTTATGTTATACATCAATCACTTTATACATCTGTCATCTTCTAGTATTGAAGGTTCTTTTCGTCTACCAGTACATCCGTAGGACTCCGTACCTGAATGGCTCGCACTGACTCGTGCACTCAGGTCGTTACAACTCTGACAGCCCCAAGCGTCTTCGAGACAAAATGATCTCTACCCTGTTAAGGCAGGTTGTCAAATCATAAGCAAGCCACTTACGCCACTTTGTCAGCTGTAATTACTCGCTTTTAACTCATCGATGTGAAACAGTCAAGGTGCATGCACAAAATGGAAGAACCTATTTCATGCATCCCTATGATCTGCAGCTAGTCTACCTCACATGTACTACCGCAAAGCCTCTTAAGAAAATGAAGATCGATCGAAGTAACGACCTAGATAACTAGAAGTTCTTCTTGATACGACCCATCTCCTGCAACTTCGCTTGGAGATCCTTCGGCTCCTCCAAGATCACCGTCACAACATATTTGTCTCCCACAATTTCCCACCCGTATTTTGGTATATCATAGGCCCATGACCCATAAATGTCTTCAAGGCCCCCTAGAAATTTTGTCTCATTCTCCACAAGCTGTTTTGCGACCTCCCGCTTATACTTGGGAAGAAGCGCCTGCTGGTTTAGAGTGACCATCGTGAAAACGCCTTAGAGCTGTGGTATGTTGAAGCGAGTATTTAAGTAGATACTACTTTGCATTTCTTAGAGCTCGGAGCTTTCTTGGTTTAAATTCGCAATATTATTGCTTTTGCTTTTGGGCCACTCGCACATGCTTATATACTTCAACGTCTTCTCTGAATCGCTTTCAACCGTTTAGGCATGAATGTATATCCACTCTCGTTCAGATCATAAGCCTATCATGCTATAGGGTAATACGGATATGAGAATCGTTATCTTGCCTAAAGCGAACTGTGAATAGCACATCCAAGAATGGACGAATTATATATATATACTTGATAGGGGAAGAAGTGTGTTTGTGTTAACTTGGAAGCATTAGAACAGAGATATGATGCTCGCAAGTGAACAGAGACGTGAATAACTTAAGTGACACTTTAGGCAGAAAAGCTTAGCAACTGAGTTGGGGTACTTTTTTGTAGCCAAGATACCTACATACGGAGAAAGCTTTGTCAGATTCTTCCCTAGCCAGTTTTGGGTCTATTCCCTAGCACGTCCGACCTGTTAATCGTATGATGGTTTTGTAAATGGCTGGCAATATAAAATATCTTCTGCCTTGATCTGCTGTTCTCACTGGTTACACGAGGGTTGTTCTGAATGCTGTTAAATATAGCTACAACAGGACACAGACTTGGGATCGCAGGACCTCTTTTGGAAAGAATGTGGGGTAGAATAGAAACATCATGGCATCGGGTGAGTCCACAAACGCCAGGTTTCAGCTAACCTGCTTTGCAAACACTGCGGTTCTTTTGGAAGCTCTCTGCTTCGGATATCACAAAATGAGGATGATTAGGCCCAGTCCATCGTATGGCGTGAGAATATTACCTCTAACAGATACTCATAGAAAGGCGCTATCCAAGTACAATGACAGCATTATATTAGCAGAGTTCTTACAGTAGAACAACAACTTTCTTTCCATCTGCTCCTTCTCGTACCCTGTTCAGTCCCTCATCAATCTTATCTAAGCCACCTTCTATTACATCAACTTCCGAACTCAGTTTATACTCGCCCAGTTCTAGTGCTTCACTCAGAAATGAAGCCAAGTTCCCTTCTGTGTCCCATTCAATGATATCTGTCCCGAACACAAACTTGCTCTGAACTCCACTGCTCATAACCTTGAATCGGTTGGTTCCTGTCAGCCAAAAATACTTGGCGACGAATGGAATCATAGAAAGCTTGCCTGTTGGCTGTGAAGTAGGCATATCGATAGTAACTTGTGCAACTTTCTTGGTCGCACCGGTGATATGATTGACGATATCGACGCACTTCGTCAGTGATCCTTGCCCAATAGCCACAGCACCTGCGCATCGCCTTCCTTTGAAAGCAGACATCACACTATCGGTAACCGATGCGCTGCGATAGTCGAAAACTGCACAGGCGCCAAGACTGCGAACAACATCCCAGCTCTGAGGCGATGCTGTAGCGATCACATCATAACCGGCTGCGAGGGCAAGCTGCACCGTATTTCTGCCCACGCTCGTACTCGCTCCCCAGACCAGGACAGTCTGACCTGTCGGGGTGCGCTTGCTCTTAGTTCTAGGCAGTTGCAGTGCTAGTTGGTCTTTCTGAAACAATGCGCACGCCGCAGTGACTGAAGTGAGAGGTAGAACGCTTGCATCAGCGGATTCGATACTGTCGGGAATGTGAACGGCCAAGTGTTCGCGAATAATGCAAACTTCTTGGAATGCACCCTCGTCCATGTTCCTTCCCCGTTTGTCCATGCCTGCAGTCACACCCACAACTCTGTCACCCTCTTTGAAGCGAGTGACTCCCTCTCCTGTCTTGATGACTTGGCCGGCGACGTCGTAGCCAAGGATAAGAGGGTATGTGAGCCATTCAAACATCATGTTGCCCATGGACCTTTTGACGGCGTCCACCGGGTTTATAGCAACAGCTTGAGTTTTGACGAGAAGCTCGCTTGGCCCCGGTTGTGGGATGGGTGCAGATCTGACCTCAATAGTTGGCTCATTGGGACTGAGAAGGTAGGCGGCTTTGTTGGCAACTTCCATGACGACGTTGTCTCTGAGCGAGTTCCCGTGAGCAAAGATCTTAAGTGATGGTTGATGGTAATATTCCTCATTCTCAAGATGGCTATAGGTTTATATACTCCTATTTGCAAACTACAGAAGTCGACTTCAACTTCTAAGCACAGCTTGTTTGTGCCACTGTCTAAAGCGAATCCGAGAAAGTGCGAGTTACTTACGATTTTGGGACTAGACTGGGTTGAATCAGCGAAGCCACTTTTCGTTACACCGAAGCGAATGTCTTATCTATGCCTATGTTGATTGGATGATGCTTCAAGTTCCACTCCTTTGTAGGTGTGAAACCAATTAAAGTATACGATCTCGGGACCCTGTCAACCTTACTGAATGATCCTCCTCTTACCCTGAAGATCTCACTTTTATTGCTGATCGGAGGCCAACACTCGTTGGAAGACTTTTCCTTTGCTTATTTTCTAAATAAAATAAAATAGAGCCACTGAAAAAAAAAGGAGGAAGAATAGAGTGAGACTCCCGAAATCTCCAGTCTAGCATCATGTTTCGTTACCTTCATCTTTCAGCTATTATTGTCGCCTTCTCCCCGGATCAAAGTTAATCTAAAGCCAAGTAAAAAGGTAATATTGGAGACTTATGCGGGCCTTAATTGCTGACCTCATTGACTGATTTCCCCAGGAACGACAACGGTTTCTAACCTACAAAAACAAGTCCAAACTTTGGAATATTTGAACAACCTCTTTCAGAATATGATGAACTTGTTCTTCATTGAACAGCCTTTCCTTATAATTGCAGTAATCTTCACGTTAACTCCATCAGGCTCAAACTCTACTGATATCGCCAAGTCATAGAGCGGCTCGTCCTTGCGCAGCTCGACATGCTTTGCCAACCCACCCATCATAATTTTCTGCTGCCCTCCGATAGGTTAGACGTCAGGTGGTGACGACCTCTTTCTGGTTGATAGCACTAAAGACATGAATATTCTTTTGTTCAGTAGTCAGGGTGATGACGAGCTAGAAAGGATAAAACGAGAGATGTTTAGGAAAGCACGTAAAGATTTCCTCACCGACGATCCTGTTAGTGTACACTTAGATATAGGTGTAATGAGGTACCACTTTTAACCGAAATGGGAGACACAAGGAGGCTGAAGCGCAATGTGTCAAGCTGATATAATCTGTTAGTTTGCGGCTGTAGTAGTGTCGTCGATGAAAGCGGTACGAAGCTTCACGGTGGGCAATGCTGTCATCCGCTGTTTTCAACTCTAATAACTGGTCAACCTAAGAGGGTTACTGAATCTGATGGCAGCACTATACCGTACTGTAAAGAAAAGAATCACTATAAGATCACTGATAGCCTCTCAATTATCTAGACGGTTGATATAACCCTTGTGCTAGGAAGGGACCACTTGTCGAAGCCATTCATGAGCCCCCTCCCCATGCCACGAGTAGCCTTTGAAAAACCCTGGCGGGCACCTGACGCAATACCTGTAAGACTGAATGATTTCCGTCAATATTGTAATGTGAAAGGGTTATCATCTCTCTTGCTTGAGAAGGCTCTCGCAGAACTCGTGACATGAGACAAGCAGGAGTAGGTTAATGAGCAGCAGATCAGTCCGTCCCCTAGGCCTTAGTGATTCCTTTAGGAGACTCCGTCTCTGTATTGAAGCATAGCCCTAAGTCCCTTCCCTTCTCCCCTTTTCTGTCTGCGCTGATGCAGTCGCGCTCTTCCAACCCTGCGTATTGGCTTCCAACCTTGATTATTTGCTAACGTCATCGTCATCTTTGGATATCTCCCCAAATCTGGAAAGGTTAGTATTTATTCATTAGCAGCTACCCGCCTTTTCAACGACTGGAAGTTGAAAGCTAAAAGGACTGGGATTCTAGTGGCTGGTGAGACTTGGACCTTTCAACAGAATAACCCTAGGCACTATGGCTGGCCGGATATAGGCAATCCACGTCGAACCAGATCACTGCTGCATTCAAACATGGCAAGCGTGTATGTCGTCCGATGAACAGATTCTTGGGTTATTACTATTACCCTTGTTCTATGACGAAGACTAGCTTCGATAAGCTCATACAAGAGCGATGTCACTGATAGCTTTGAGTTTGCGACCAATGTAGGAGACCTTTCGAGCTACGGCATCACTCACTCCCGAAAATAGACGTCTGGTCGCTTCTGCTGACTCCGCAGCCGCAGAGTTGTTGATGTATGTGAAGAAATCTCACTGAGTTAGAGCGCGTTTTCAGGTTTCGGGTGGTGGAACTATCTTACCCAACTCAATGGTCTTCTGGCACGGGCCCCGTTTATTTTTCAACGAAAGATGCGATTAGCCAAACCATTGTATATTTCGCCTTCGTCTTGAAGGATGACGAAACTGTAGGGCGACTGGTTTGCTTCTGCTCTTATGTCAAATAACCCAATCACGCAGCATAGTGGAATACTCAATCCGAGCGACAGACACGTCAACGACTACCTTCCGGGTCCGGAAACAAGGTCAGTTCTAGTGGAAGTTGCATAAGGGCCGGGCTGCAAGATATTCATGTTAAGCGTATGGCACGAGACGTGCCAACTTTCATTGAGTTGAATATTACCATCGAAAAGGGCCTAACGCACAGGGCTTGACACTGCAGCAGGACTACAAAATCGGGACTACAAAATCAGAAACTTTTGCTCGTTGGGAAAAAGTAGATCTAACTCGATTTGCTTGGCAGCTTTTCTCATGTTTAGCCCTCAGGCTGTACGTCCTAAACAGGGTCACACTCTTTCCTATCGCCAAAACCTGGTCAACGATATTGTGGATGGCACCGCAAACTTTCGCTGGTGTTATAGGAATTGAGTGTATTCTTCGTATGCCTTTCTCTATTGATTGGAAGATACAAAGGAATCACATCAAAATTATCATATACAGCAATAATCACTTGCTACGGGGCACCTTTGTAAAGTATTGTCCTCGGGTTGATAAGTACTCGTCCCAGATTCAAGAACTCCACCTGGTAGGCGGGGAAACATCTATCCACCATTCATTATGTCGCTCCCCAAAGAATGCGATATCTGAATTTGTGTATGTAGAGTGAAGTTGCCAAAAGCACAAAGACAAATATCTCTGATGCACGACCTTCCATGTCGTGCCGATGATTTCTGTAGAATACTGCCCACGGTGTAAATCCCTCTTCACGGTCAGACTCTCATTATTTTTATCCATTTGATATTACTAGCACTTGAAAGGGAGGTGTCATGAACATGTACATGCCGCAAATCACGAGCCTATCCAATCATAACCTTAGCCAAGAATATCCGAGGGTTCATCTGGACCATTCCCTTGGTTGTATCCTCAAGGCATTGCCGGACCTAATCCAGACTAGTAATGTATACAGATTCGGTACAAACCTGGGTCCTGCCTCAAACTCTAGTATGGTTCTTAATGCAAGTAAATTCTTTGTGGGTTGGTTCGGCGGAATTTACCAAGGGTTTCCTATGTCCGTCTTTAGTCAATGCCCATCCTATCAGGAATATACTCCTAGATCAGAATAACGCCACTTCACAAATTTCATTGAGTGAACTAATTCTTATCTCGAGGTATAACGGTGGCGATATGTATCGCACTTTTGGAAGAGAAAGCAATGCATTCAAATCTGCAGGTCATATTGCTTGGACTACCGAACTGAGTTTATAATTCCGAAGACCAAGAGAGGCGAAGTGGGGGATCTGTACCTATCGAGTTTAGTGCTACTATGGATAGAAGACATGAGATACCACGCACGGATATCCGCAAACATGTGTACTATGTACAGATGGTCTTCGAGGAGACCGATTTTCAAATGCATGTAACTCTTCGTTTATACTTCAAACGTGTTATAAGGGGCACAATGGGGCAGGTGTTCCTTAAGTGTGTGCGTTGTGCAGGGGCTTCATCGGAGGACAACCTCAGCGGGACTAGTTGTAACACTGAACTGAGGCAGGGTTACATCGGGGGGAATCCTGATGGGGAAAGTCCCCTGATTCGAGGTTACCGAGCCGGATTTCTTTGTCTTATCCCTGCCAGATCGGCTATGCACACGCGGCGTAACAAGCTCAACAGAGCAATCGATTAACCACAAGATATGCATGATGCAGTTCTCTTACCTGACCTGCATCTGTGGTACCGCAACGGTTGCAGTCGGCCGGGCAATACTGCTTTACAAGTAGTCCATAACACGATGTCCATTATAGTCGACTTGGCTAGGAACGATGACGGATAACGACCTTTCAAGTTTCATATAAAGTCTCCCATCCCTTGTTTACATGAATTGTCGGGTTCCCGATCCTGACAAAGTTTGTTTCCACGCGAAGCAAGCACCAATCTCCTCGCCCCAAGATGGCGGCACCAATTGAGAACAGGGGCCCAGAGCTCATGGGAGTTAACATCACCTTCTACGCCGTAGCGCTAACTACCTGCTTGCTACGATGTTATGTTCGCTGCTTCATGGTGAACGCATTCAGAATTGATGATTGGTTCATGGTTCTGGCCACGGTACGCTTACATGCTCAACCTATAGTTGAACTTTACGTTGCTAATCCCTGGTCGACAGTTGTTCTTCACTCTTTACGCCACGTTCTCAACTGTTGGGGTCACAATAGGAACAGGGCGTCACCATGACGATCTCGAAACTGATCAAGTTTACCGCGCTATGATGGTGAGATAGTCTGAATCCATACCGATTCCTTACCTGCTCTAACAATTGTTTTAGTGCTGGTGGTTTTGTTACCTTTGGTACTGCCTCACTATGATTTCTTGCAAGCTTTCCATAGGATACTTCCTCCTCCGAGTCACCACCGAGAAACTCCAAAGATGGATTATATATCTCGCCATGTTCTCAACTGCCTTATCCGGCGCAATTTTCTTTTTTGTCACCGTATTCCAATGTCATCCCGTGTCATTCTTCTGGGATAAAGACCAAGACGGCACATGCATCAGCCCCAATGTTGTTATTGGCCTTGCTACTCTATACAGTGTTTTTGCTGTTGGGTCCGACTTCGTTTTCGCACTTCTGCCAGGTTTCATTGTCTGGAACCTACAGTTGCATAAGAAAACTAAATACCTCTTAATACCTCTTCTCGGAATGGGTTGTGTGTAAGTTGCCCTGGTTGTCCATAGTAGGACGGGACGAGACTAACTGAAATAGTGCGAGCGCTGCGGTCATCGCGCGGTTTCCATACCTGCCCCTCCTCAGGAAGCCCGACTTCCTCTGTAAGTTTGATTCTTAACCTGCTTGTTCATTTCCTAGCGGCTGACCAATCTTTTCAGGGAACACTGTCGACATCGCAATCTGGTCAACGATCGAGCAAGGACTGGCGATTACCGCTAGTAGCATGGCGACGTTACGACCTCTACTTAAGCAGGCAGCATTCCACCTCGGTTTCACAAGCAAGCCTGTATCCGTCGGCCCTTCAGGCTATAGATCATCAACAAGAACTCCTGGACCTGGAACCCCGAAGGCTTTCCACAGCCGTGAGGCGTATACTCTCTCATCAGTCAGTCGCCCCGCCGGTCACGAAAAGAGAGGCAGCAGCTTTTTTCCAAGCGACCTCGAAGCAGGCATAAAGAAGGAGATAAAGTGGGAGGTGAAGATATCTAAAACAGCGGCTAGTGAAAGTCAGGAGGAGCTTCATTCGCCTAAAGTCTGGAAAGATAAGAATGTCATTTGAAGCCTTATTTGTTAACTTAATAATTTAATATACAAAGTCCACTTTAAACATCTTATCGAATGAAGAAACCCATCATATGCCACCCTCACAACACACCTCCTTCATAACGTAAACTTTGAATAAATTGTACATTTGTCGAATACTAACCCTAGAGGTCTGTTAAGAATTCCTGTTATCCCTCACCAAGACCAAGTTATCCTTACTAGCAGCTTTATGGCTACAGACATTCTTACCCCTGAACGCCAACTCGAAAAATGAGTATAACTCTACCAGACTGTATGCAAGAATGGTTGGCAACATCAAGACCCAATGTAATAGGCCTTTAGTCACCCCTCGCAAGCCCATGTTGTAATTGTTCCCTTCGCCAGGAAATGGCAAGCTCCAACGAACGAGGACAGTGACGAGAAGTAAGAAGGTGTATTGCGACCCCAAGAAGATCAAGCAAATGGTCGAAAACAAGGAATCGCCGATGAATAATCGATTGTGCTCGGGAGCGACCATATTGATGAGCTGAACAATGACTGGGGAAAATATGGAATATATCGCGCTGGCGCAGAGAATGAGGCCATAGTAAACGAAGAAACGCGTAGCCCAGCTGATGGATAGATAAAGTCCAGGCATTCTGTATGTCTTGACAATAAAGTAGTGGAAGACCTCGCCGGCACCAATAGTCCATCGTCGGATTTGGAGGGCCCATTCGCGTATTTCGTCTGGATAGTTACTGCCAGAAGTCGGACCGTTGACTGAAATCAGGTTCAATGGACGAATGCGAATTTCTCGTCGTGTCATAATAGTGTAACGAATCAAGGCAATGATATCCTCCATCTGGTACGCCGGGTGGGTGAAGGCGCCCTCTTCTAACAGCTTGACACTGAGAGAGTAATGTGACATGGGATTGATGTTCCAGGGGATCAAAACGCCCATGAAGAAAAAGGTACGCAAAACGCCAGTAATGTCGACGAAGAAGGGCATGGAGTCGCGTTTATAG
Source organism: Fusarium chlamydosporum (assembly GCA_014898915.1). Lineage (NCBI taxonomy): Eukaryota > Fungi > Ascomycota > Sordariomycetes > Hypocreales > Nectriaceae > Fusarium > Fusarium chlamydosporum. Next base: position 190,203 of record JAAVUD010000201.1, on the reverse strand, counting down.
ATGATGATGGATTGCCATATGGATGAGTGACGGTCGGTAGCATCCAGCTTGCAGTACTCGGTTTCCAGCTCTGCCATGTATTCGGGGTCGAAGACGGCATCGCAGTCGCAATTGGTAAAGATGTGCTCGTATTTCTCGTAGTTGTACTCGGTATCCTGACGAAGGATTTGTAGTCCTTGACGACAAGCATAGTTCATGTTGGAACATTTGCCGCTGATTTCGCCGGGAATGCCCGATGGATGGAAGGTAACGATGAGTCGAAGGAACTGGGTTTCATACTTTGCCAAGATTTCATCGCGTTTCGCTTCCTTTTCTGGTGTGCGAGACTCCATCCCAACAATGACACACAGGCTGGATCTAGCGCCTTTCTGTTTCACAAGGGAATCCAGGGTAGTTTGTAGTACGCTCATGGGCTCCTTATATAAGGTCATGGCAACAATATGATGGATGGTCGTATAGCCGCATACATTGGCATCAGCTGCTTCGACATCTTGCTCTTTTGTGCTCTTGAGCTTATTTCGGCTGTTGATAGCTATTGTTCGGCGAATTGCACAAATGCTAGCTATCAACCAAATGAGTTGGAAAAGGCCAATTGTAATTATTATGATGAGGTTTGCAACCTGGTTCAAATAAGGAACAAGGGGCATCCAAACGGGGAAAAGAAGAAAGACGAAGATTATCAGCAGAAACAACAGGTTCCAGCGGATATAGCGGTTGGCTGCCTCTAGTTTTGCAGCGTCAGCGCCACCATCTGGGCTGTCAAGAGGTAATGACGATAATGAAGGACTCATTTCAAAAGAGTGCTCCCTAGTAAATGACAAAAGTTCCGGCAACTAGAGACCAACAATGTGAAGTTTACAACTCCCCAGCTCAGTATTAATACTCTGCAGAAATTATGATAACTATACATCCACTATTCCTCTCTTACCTATGCTTGAATCTGTTCTCTTACAATTCAGCCAGCCACGGCCGGTAGTTAGATAAATGAAAAGACTAGTAGTTCTAAGCTCTCGTCTTACAGGGATTGTTCACTATTTTCGATGCAATCGTCCCAATATTCCGGTATCGCTTAACCAGTGCATTGGAATCAGCTACCTGGCCATGAGCTATTTAGGGATTAGTGCGATATTCGTGGCGTTGTAAGACAGTTGTGTATTCAACGGCCAGAGATGTGATAGGATAGAGGCATGATATTCGACGCCATTGGGGGCTGAAATCCATGCAGCTGCAGTCGTCTTCAGCCGCAGATTTTAAAGCCAAATGAAGAAACGCCGGTAGATGTCATTTCCAGTATTCTGGGTCAAAATTGTGGAATCTCCATACTATCGCTTTGTTGTTACTGAATTAGTTTAAATAGTCTTCAGCTGTGGCGCAATGCAGTCAATAATAACCAGCACAGCTTGAGGCCAAGGGTGAATGAGTCAGCCAAATCGACGATGGACGGTAGTCCAGTCCAGCTGAAGCTGACTTTAGTGGATAAAAACATGCATATGGTTCAGCTTTGAGGGAGAATAAGTTTTCCGATGATTTGGTTGTTCTGAGAATTAGGTTGACCGCTTTTTAAGTCTTACCCGCCAAGACAAAGAACAAGTTGACGATTGGGCCCAGGCAATCAGGTAGGTCGGTGCTGGTAAATAGTGTCAATTGCAGATATGTGGGCCAAGTTTCTGACATTGAGGCATATCATTCTCTCCCTTATCCGCACGATCAATCTTGATTGTCATACGTATATTGTGTGAGCATACCTCTTCACAATTTGATAAATCTGTCGTTAATTCTACGAGTTTTCTGTGTGGGATGGCTGTCCACTGGTATTATGGTGGTAAAGATAGGCTGATAACAAGCTTATGATTGGTTAAATCGAAAAGGGGAATTTCATTTGAGTCTAGCACTAGCTTGGTTTAGCGCAGACTGAGTCCTGAATTTCTGGCATGTCAGCTTCAAGAGGAGTCAACTTCCCCCTTACTAGACTTATCCTCACCAGATATTGAACACGCTTAACACGCACACCGCAAGCAGTTCTTTTAAGTTCCTTTGCTCTGTCTAACTCTCACCATGCCTAAACACACCAAAGAACAGCTCGACTTAGCCATTCACGAGGTGGTGGTCCTCGGCCACAGCCTTAAAGGTGCAGCTCGTCGCAACTCGGTACCAAAGTCCACTTTGTCCAAACGTGTCAAAGGTACCACTAAATGCCGCAGTGAGAGCCACGAAGCGTACCAACGCCTCTCTATAGTGCAGGAAAAGTTACTTGTATCTTGGATTGTGCTGCAAGGTGCGCTTGGTCTAACCCCTACCCACCAGCAAATCACAGCGCTTGTTGTCAAGCTCTTGCGGGATCAAGGCGACCATGAGCCCCTGGGCAAAGGCTGGATAGTCCGCTTTATTGAGAGACATGAACCAATCAAGAGGCTCCGAGGAAGGAAATCTGGCGCCAATAGGTCAAGTGCTGTTGCACCAGAGGCTGTGCAGGTGCTTTATCAGATCATAAGCAACCCTGCTTTTATTAACAGCAGGCCAGAAAATAACTACGAGTCCATCAATGAGGCCAATGATGCCAGTGAGGTTACTGGTATGGGTGCCAATGAAGTCACCGAGATTGATGAGGATGAGGCAGAGTCTGAAAGCACTACTGGCAATATAATAGATGTGAATGGGATTTTGCAAACACCAGAGCAATGAATCCAAATAGTGGAACAAAATTTTGCGATGGTTAGAGAATGGTTGAAATCCGCACGTTTAGCAGCCCAGCTATCTCGAACCAGCTGCGAGCCTGTGTTTATACGTGTCAAAATGAACACACCAATCACGACGAGCCTTGGTATGGTAAACCATTACGATCCTGTGTCTTGAAACGAGTTTTCGAACTTCCGAAAGGCGTTGAGAAGCGGAAGGCAATCACTTAACAACCACAATTTTCGGAGCTGAATGCACGAGTACAATGCCCAGAAGCGTTCAGCTTTTTAGGTCATGCCATTTTATTAGCGTTGCGTGCGACCAAAAGAAAAGACTGCAATGAATTGGCCATATCAAATGTGTAAGTGTTCTCCACTATATATACCGTAAAAGTAAGTCAGTAAGTACATACGACCATACCTACCAGAAAATACGGGATCCCGTCCGCTCTCCCATAGTCAAGCTGGTAAGGGGCGGATTAGTAGTTGGGTCGGTGACGACCAGCGAATCCCCGCTGTTGTATGTTTTTTGTCCCTATAACTCAATCCCTTATAGCCATGAAGCCGTCGTCAGGTCTCGCATCACGGCTTGACTTCAATTTTTGCCACTACACGCTATTGTCTTTTGTGGTGCAGATGATATTGACAAAGACGATGAATAACACGCCTGGCTTCTGAATATCCTTATGTAGAAGGCGGAACGCGCCAGTGGTGAGCAGTGGGTAGGGGATAGAGGATAATAGTGAGTAGATGCATTGGTGCACAACAAGAGCCCTGATTAGGACAGAGATCCGTGCTGCATGATGCAAGTCCAGCATATAGTTTCCCTCAATAGGATGATTGTTCGTTGAGTAATCAGAATAGGAAGCTAAAAAGGGTAGCGGAATGGCTTACACCAAAGATCGCAGATCTCCCACCCATGCCCTGCCGCAGTTCTCTTCAACCCTGAGGACAGCACAACAGTAGTTAAGTCTCACGTCTAGGGAGTTGGAAAAGGATGAAATCAATTATAAATGCCTATCCATCGACCAGAATGAAAGTGTTTCCTTCTATGTGCCCGGGTTTCAAGTAAGCATGCCTGCTTTGGTCAGATTCCATAGATCCTGAGTCATTATCACATCCAGGTGTTTCAAAACAAAGTCCGTGACAGGACTATACACGTGGACGGATCTCCATTGGGGCCTGCATGGTAGCATGTCGCTTGGCGCCGAGACTTCAATCTGTGTCAATCTGTGTCAGGAACTTGGGAAGGGTATTACTACCCTTCACCTACTTTATCGCGAATCAGAGAGAAAGAGAGTGACTCTCGATCCTGCGACATATGAAAGGAGCATGACCACAACAGTCAATCCTTATTTCGCGGAAAATGGTGTAAATTCTTATCCAATCAGAGGTCGCCTCGATGGCTCAGTGGTAGAGCGTGTCACTAGTAATGACAAGGTCCACGGTTCGATCCCGTGTCGAGGCAGATTCACTTGAAGAGAAGGTCAGCCCTTTACTCTGCTTTTTTGCCACTATCATCCATGGTCTTTATAGGTCTACGATCCAGTTGAGGGTGATGCAGGGTACGACAACTGATATTCACCCCTGTGGGCTTATGGGAGGCAAGTCTTGACAACTCTCGGGCCATACCTCTTTTTACTTTCATAAAAGTAGACGGATTGCACAAAAGACTTCAGTATAGATTGGGTTTTAGTAATGTCGAAATTGATATTGTTGATGAATCCAAGACGCACTTAACCAAAGACATTGACTTGTTCCCTAGGCTGGCCAAATTTATATTCCGTGCTACTGTTGGCTTTCCTTGTCCTTGTCTTCAAAGATTCTGGAACAAATCCTTTCTCTCATATGATAGCTTTTGTAATAGTTGAAAGCATCTCAGTAGCTTGCATCAGGTCGCACAGAGTAAGTCCAGGCCCAGCCCGAGCTGTCTTTCCCAGAGATCTTCGGTTGCGCCTGATGTTATTTCCCTTCGCTACCCATGCTATTCATTACCTTCCCAAATACTCAATGTACGCTCAAAAGCAGTAATACCAATTGTGGTTCAAAGGAACTATGCACTGTCCGACATATGGTCCCTTCAGGCCATGGTGCAGTTAACCGCCTGCTGCATCGTGCGGGAATCACTTATTCGACAATAGGTCAAACTCCCAAAACCCCAGCAGTTGTTTGAGATCTGCCCCTGCTGACTTGGCGGTCAAGCTGATCATGGTTTTCTTTCCACGCAAGGTATCGAGCGTGACCACAGACAGCTCCACAGTTTCGTCTAGCTCGAGTTTTACATGATTGGTCCCTTGCAGAAGATTGGGGAGAATATGGGTGCCTTTCCACATTGGGGAAGTGGGCTGCAAGCAGTTGTTGTCATAGAAGCCTTGATGGTCCAGCAATCGGTAGTTTTGACAGTTGGTTGTAGGTGTTTCATGTTGAAGGCTTGGGTACAGTGGCTCGCTGCCAAAGCGAAGATCCATCATTTCATCTTCAATTTGTCGAACATGACTGACAGCCTGTCGATAAGTGGTGATAAGATCTTGCCATCTCTCTTGTGTTGAAGGCTGTGTATGAGTGGAGGGTGTTACGGGCGGCGTGAAAGAGAAGGAAGAGTCCGTTGGAGTCATTATCCCCATCTCAAAAGAGGACAGCGGCTCGTCTGTATCTAATGCTGGGAATACATTAGCGAGATTTGGTCGCTGAGACAGTCAAAGAGCACCTGCCTTCGAAATCAAAATCGGACAATGCTCCGATGGTTTCGTTGCCGGAGAAGCTTGACGCATCCACATCATTCTCCCAGGTTAGCAGGGCCATAGTTTGCTGTAATAGATTGCTGACAGATAGAAGTCTGTTCTAATCACCGGTGACCTTATCGTTTGGGCAAGTGTTGGAAGTATTTAGTGTAGACTTCAGGCCTCCGGATGAAAATGCGATCTACTCTTGAAGGAAAGCTTCAAAGAAGGATGCGGACTAGAAGTGGTGGAAGCCTTGTTGCTGATGAGGCTTTAATCCGCAGCACATGTAATATGGGTGCTTAAAGACTTCGTCAGTTATCATTACAACCTTGCTTGAGAAGTGTAACGGAAGGAGACCAGGACTGAACGAAGGACTTTCAGAGGTTTGCATGTAGGTGAATCTTTTTTCAGGGGAAGATGCAACTCAATGTTCTTTCATACACAAAGACTGTTTGTGCAGAATCTTCTACTCACCCATGGGCTTGGAAGAGGTCAAAGGTGAACAGACGTACCGTTGTCAAAGGTTCAAATCGACTGGTGAAGATATTCGTAGACAACCAGATAGGCTCTCTTCCCAATTCTTGGTGTCTGATAAATAAATGCAAGAGTGGCCAAGAGCTGAGAATCAATCCCTTTTTCTACTGCACTGCTTCTTTCTTGTATAATTCTGACTTTGAACCGGGAGCGGGGCAGCTGCGCACCAGTAAACTCTGAAAACGCCTTCTGGAGTCAACGGTCATCTTGAGCCAATGACAAGTTGAGACGGTTTGGATACACGGCTGGAGGCAGGTAATGACAGGCGCAAGGACAAAGCTTATTACCACAAACCAGTTATAATAACGTTCTACCCACAAGGCGTCAACTTTCTGTGCCAAAAACAGCACGTGGTTGCTGATCCCGTCAGACCACTTCTGAACTTTACAGCCACATTAGAAAAGTCTCGCGGAAAAGGAGGCCAGGCGGTGAACTGGTGGAGGAGTTCAAGGAGATTCCAGAAAACATCCAATTACCTCAAGTCTCAATCCGTAGCTCACAGTTTATTACAGGCAGCCAAATTGGTTGAGTGTAGAACTTCACACCCTAATTAAGCTACAGTGGTCCGTAAGACCTGCTCAGTCACGTTCTGGCTTTGCCGCCACAATTTCATCACACGGGCCAGTGTGTTTCAATATTTGGTGAACGGGATTTGGTACATGTTGGGTAGGCGATATTGAGAATCGATTCAATATGAAGAGTCAGTATATGCCACGCTTTCAATATATTAGGGCTTGTTGCCGCAGTAGACTCTGCTACTGGCAGTCCTAGGTGAGAAATAAAGCTTCAAGCTTTAGCCATGAAAGCTTATTGATCAGTGATGTAATAGAACTATTTGATACACCAAGTCAACGAAAACGATACCCTTGACGATTTTATAAGCTTGACACATCTTCACAGATCCATTTGGCCAATTCCTCAGCATGTACGCTCGTGGGCTCAATCAATGGAACCTCTTCAACATCTTCTTGCTTGAGGATAAACCCCAAGTCGGTGCTTCCCAGTATGATGGCTTGTGCTCCACGAGCGACAAGCTTTTTTGCCTGATCGATGAACATGGCTTTTGTCGACGGGGTCACGAAAGCCGCTCCTTTGGCAACCTCGTCAAACATGCCGTTGTTTACCGCCTCAATATCCTGTTCTGTTTCGGGTATCACGACTTGAAACCCATAGTGTTTGCTTTGCAAGCGACCGACGAAAAAGCCAGTATCATGGGAATCGAGCATTGTGGTCTTAGGGCCAAGTAAGCCAAGTCGCTTCACCCGAGGATGCCTATCGATGATATAAGCTGCGAGAAAGTCTGCGATGTGAAGTACAGGTGTATTCGAAGCGGCAGAAACTTCTGATAAACGGGCGGCCACTTTATGTGCTAAGATGGCGCAGATAGCAACTCCATCAACCTTGGCGCCTAGCAGCTTGATCGGGTCTTCATATGCTGCCGCAAAAGACATCCAGTCTCCCTTGATGGCATGTTGAATCATGTCTTCAAAGTTCACGCTGTACAAATACAAAGGGGCCGACGTTCGGTTCCCAAGTTGTGCTCTTACAGCTGTATTGATCTTATTATAATAAAGTGCAGTGACATCGGGTGTCATGCCTCCGAGTAAGAGAATAGTCTTCATTCTTCCTCAGTATTTTGGAACAAAAGGGAAAGGATATTGAGAAACAGTGGAAATTCTTGAGTAGATGTCAGAGTTGAGAAGGTAATGACTACCACCTTCGTATATTATTCCATGATGACCGGTCATCCGCAGGGCGTAGAGTGGGGTCCGATCCGTTTGACTCAGTACGTGGAAGCGATAACACAAAGCATATTCTACATAGACGTAGCCGCGTTCTGTAATGGTTCGCAACGGTCGTTCGGATTCATAAAGGCCAAGGGATTTGAACGTTATCGTCCGAACATGCTACACACCGATTCTAATCAGCTTTCACTGGTTTAACCTCTCCCGAATACCCCGATATAACGTGGGACACCAGAGCTATCAGGTAATCGGTGACTTGGCTTTTTGATTCTCTCATGGTCTATTACTGAATTTCTTGAGTCGGCATAGCGAGCGTCTTCTTCTCGTTGCAACAGAAGACCAATATATTTATCTTCACACAAGATCCCTCGCAAATTTCAGCGACTGGTAGAACGAAGAAGCTCCAATCATTGGTTACCATTTTGGTGAAGAAGAAGAAGAAGAAGAGAATGACAAGCAAATTTTGCGGCCTTAATGACAAGTATCACTGGTCATCGTGGTGCGAACACGATATTTGGGACACGGAATCAACACGACGTTCAACATATCCAGGAAGAATGCAAGCTAAGGGCTTATTCCTCAGGCAGTACGGCTTAAATGAGACGAACATTCCATACTGGCTGGATAGCGATTAATTGACGATTATGTGAAGGAGGATATAGTCAGGGATATCGCTTGGCGGAAAGTCCGGAGATTGCTTTTCCATGCGCAGAGAAGAACAGGGGCACCGGACTCAACATTCATCTTTGTGGGGTTAACCGAGAGGTACACACGAGAGTCGTGCAATCGCGGCTATCTATATGACAGAGTCTACCAAACTCCCGTCTGTTATCAAAAACGCTTATATAAGGGTACTCTGAAAGGTTCTAATTGTGACACTTGTATTGTAGTTGACAGCAACCTGGGAAATTAATCTTTTTTTCTTATTTGGGTCATTTATATACTCGAGATATATGATTCTATGAGCAGGGTATCTATAAAAGCAGCAATTGTCATGACATTACTTTGCCCTTGGCCAAGATCGTGTAAACGATGAGATTTGACAGAGACATCGTTTGTCCCCCAACCTAGTGGCTGCAACTCCATGGTTTGTGCTGTTGGCAATCCAGGTTGATGGTCTTCTTCGTGCAAACAAGATGGCTCGATAGCCGTGTCGTGACTCCACGATGGAGCCAACTCATTTCGAGGCTCAGGCTCTCTTGACTCGACTTGAACAGTAACTTCTTGGAACACGACAATGCCACCGTTCAAAAATGACTGTTGATACCCAGTGTAGTGACGCTCCGCAGGAGGGTTGATGTCTACTGTCTCTGCCGGTTGAGGGGACTCGCCGTTGCCGTCACCACCTCCAGGAGGACAGAGATTGACTGTCGACGACGAGCGTGCGGAATGTTTAGACGGGGCACGAGGCCTCATCGACGCGACGCTGGGTCTCTTACCCTTGGGTTCTGCCGATGCGACTGCATTTCTCAGTCGTCTGAGTGTCGAGGCAGGTCCAGAAGTGAGACCATTGTTTGCCCTGCTTGCAGGCATCTTCAAAGGATCAAATTCCTCATGAAGGACTCGTATAAAGTCCTGCCGAGACTGTGACAACATCTGTCGCATCTTGAACAAATTTAGGGGGACCCATTGGCAGTTAGAACTCGAAGAAATGACCGGATGGGAGATTTTGAGACGTAGTGCCATCATCACTGTTTCCTCTGTTTGAACCCCGTCAATACCGTAGGGAAGTCTCACGATCGATGAAGTCAGAACGGCGTCGTGGAACAGAGGTTCCTGTACCCAACCGCGGAGCGAGTGAATTGCATTGGAAAGGTGCTTGGCAAACTGCTCCTCTTGAGGTGTTCGTAGCGCTGCGCCTCTGGTTCTCAATCGTTGTAGAACTTCTGACACCGGTAAACCACCAAGCTGTTCTAAGAAGCTGATTTCGCCTTTTTCAATAGAGTCCATAGGTAATGCGGTTGATGGGAGCAAATGGCGGGCGTCTCTTCGCACTAAGACTTGGGGTTTGTCCTCTCCCGAATCTTGAATAGCAAAGAAGCTCAGATGGACTCCTGACTTGATTCGCACTTGCTGGTCGACAAAGTTGCTCATATCGCGCAGCTTAGATTTGAATTCGGCCGACTGGATTTGTTGATGAAACCTTGCGTTGTTGCTTACTTGGCGAGGGTCGACAAATCGGTATCCAGCCGATACAAGTCTTTGCATCTCCTCATCCGATGTAAGTCGACGGACTAGAAACATGAGTGCACCTCGTCCGTCTGCTTCGTTCTCAACCGCATTTCCTTCTTCCAACTTGTGAACTTCGGCTGACCCCTTATGGCTTGCGTCGCTTGACTCACCCGCTTGATCACCTCGATATTTTTCAAGCGCTTGAAGGTAAGCTTGGTTTGAAGCCGCCGTCTTTGGTAGGATTTCGTCCCATAGAACACCAATGTTTATGAGGGGTTCATTGAGGCGATCGCTTAGCTCAGAAGCGGCGACGCAAAACAATTCGCGGAAGATGACTTCGTGCCCCTCGATGAGCTTTCCGTCATCGGTAATGAGCTGTATCCCTTTCCTGGCATCCCTGTGACGACTCTTGTGTGGTAGCTGCGCTAGATGGCGTTTCATGCCGTTTATCAGACCTGAAATCCCGATCCAATTTCGTGAGGCCTGGAATATCCAATGGAATTGTTCGTGAGAAGTGTTAAACTTTTCCTTCGGGTTCTGTGAGCAACAGAATCTTCATCAGCATTCCGAGTTGGAGCGGCAGAGATCCGATGTCAATCGAATGGGTATGGTCTTACCTCGCCAATGAAGAAATCAGTAACAACTGTGCTAGGGAAATTCCCATTGGAATCGATAAGAAGGCGTCCGTTCTTGTCAAACACAATAGCGCCCAGTTCGATTTGTTGTGCTCGACGGGCGGCCTGCTTGATAGTACGAGCTCGAAGGATTGCTGATCCTGCAATTATGATACAAGCGCCGAGGGACTAACAGAGTTAGTTGGTCTGCTGGTAGATAGTGTGGCTGTTGTTGTAGTCACTAAGTTCGGAAGCACTTACCAGACAAATTACTGCAACGACAGTTGCACCGCGTGATCTCTCTTGGACTTTTCTAAGTCGAACTAATCGATACTCAGTACCAACAGAGGCACACCAATGCATACTAGAGACTGCTCCAGCCAAGACAGTTGCAGAAATCGTACGTTTCCACCAAGTGCCACCTGAAAGCGATTGCAAAATGAAGAACATTGCCAAAGCCACAGTGCTGGCAACAACAGCAATGATGGCCGCCCCTGCGATGTACGCCTTTTTGTAAATGCACTGGTAGTTTCTGATAGAAGCATTACCCAAGTAGTGCATCCCGCAGATAGCGGAACCGCACAGTATACCGGCTGTTATCACCCTCCACCAAGCGATTCGATTCGATATGCCTATCGCGTAAAAGGCAGCGAGAAGAAAGAGAACAGGCATACAGAAAGAGAGTACTGTGATACCGATAGAATAGTCAACCAGCATCTCAGCCTCCCCATGGCCAAGAATAAGTGCTTGATTACCGATGAAGTGCTGTACTAGAATAAGTACGTGTCTACTGAGTAAGAGAAGGAACCAGGTTGCCAAAGATTATGAAACTGCTAACTTACCATAGACCAAATGGCGATACCGCCCATCGTAATTGCCGAAGAGGCGAGTACCAGACTAATGTATTTGTGTCAGCAGGCCACTCGGAAAGCAAATAATGCTTTTGCATGGGCAGTCGTTATTCATACTGATTCGAGATACCGTTGAACCATGATCGGCGATTGATCAATTCAAGTGTCGAAGCAGCGCCTACGAAGCTTATGAGGTAACTGAGCGCTACGTAGCCAGCATTGTACGCTTTCGGGACGATTTGGCCTCGATATAATTCGAGGAGACCTTCAACAGCCATTTTGGGGGTCGCAAATGCGGATTAGGACAGTCGAATTGAACGGTCAAGGCAAGGGTATATATCTCGACCATTTTAGACTTTCTACGAAACGGAGATTGGAATGAGGATCGACACCAAAGGCGTTGGGTGGCAGATGGACTAAGCGAGTTTAGTTCTAGAAATTGATTTCATCCCCGGATGCGTTAGTGGCGGGATGATGGGTTTGATCCCCGGCAGGCACAGACGTATTTGTTTTGGAATAGTCATTCTGGTCCCTGGAAAGGCCAGTATCCTTGTGTGTTAAGGTTTACGAGTAATGGATTGCATGGAATGCAGGCATGGAGCTGGGCACAGAATTGCGACCGACCAGGTTCATGGGGCGACATCAGACTTCCTTATCAAAGCGCATAGGACCGTGGGTAGTGGAAGCGCTCAACGCCGAACCTCATTATCAACAGACTAAGTCCCTAGCCGTGACGTCTGGCGCCACGACTAAGTTAATCTAGCCAGCAAGTGGCCTTGTAGGGCTTATAGCTATCATAAGTGCAGATGATACTTGAATTGAAAGTTGTATCTGCTTTAGGGCCACTTATGGTTTTCACCCGCCGCGAGATCATCAAGCTGAAGACAGACTGCTCGTGAAACGAAAAACGGAAAATGTTCCCCGCCTGCAACCCTGTCTAGTGGCATTAATAGTCAACGTCGTATAGTTGCAGGGCTGCTGGTCGGGAAGTTTGATAGGTCAGAACAGGATCTCGAGGAAAGAGGGGTTCTCATGCCTGTTGACCATATGCAATTTAGTTTTCATTCCCATATAAATGCAGGTGAAAGTAGGGAATGGCTACTAGTGTTGCAAAATGACTAGTTCCATGCATACCTAGGTATTCAGGGGACGGCAGCCATAACATCCACTCTAGATCTTAGGTCTGTTCCAAAAGTTTGCCATCTGTCAGGCTATAGATAACGGGTGGACTTATTTTCCTCAGTGAACGCGTATCTATTGATTGCGTTGAAGCCACCAGTGTTGGTTCCGATGAGGACAAAGGATAGCCCTTGGTGAGTGAGTATCCGTAGGTAGATCCATCTTTGCTATAGGCGAACCGCGAATGGATTAGTCGTTAGATAGCGCAGCCGCAGTGGAGGCTTTTATGATGCGGCGCTCAAGCCTCACTAAATGGCGGGTACATCAGGCTCAGTGGTGTTGTCTGTGATCAGAATGGTACATGTGTTATCAGCGTCAGTGGCGAGAACTTCAGTGGCTGTCTTAGTTCCTCTAGGCGAGGTCTCGTTAGTTCCGCGACCAACCCGGTGTCTAAGGCTGAAGTCTCGGTCTCGGGTAGTCCCAATCGCCATCTCAAGGTCATGAGAATTCCCGCCATCTCTCTGGGGTTATTCTACATTCAAGTGGGTTTGAGGTTCCTGTTGGGGGTTGCGACATCGAACTAGTTTTAGACTGAAAACTGAACCAACCAATGATTGATATGTTTGGCATGTAAACCAGTTCGCCTCAGCTAGGGGTAGCTCGTTTGGGCAATGCATCGTACCTGAGTCGTTAGGCTCCAGGGTAATGGCCGAGATGGGTGCATTCAATCAGTTCCAGACACAGAAACGCATTCGGCCACATGAGCAGTAACGAACTTGACAGACAATTTACTAAGCTTACAATAGCAGAAAATGATTCATATATACAGAGAGATCTCCTGATGCAGCGTCGCGCTGTCTGATGTGTGTTCCATACGGGAAGGCCTTATTTGAAGCATGGAAATCGACTCCAATTGAGACAAGTAAATATAACACTGCGTACAGAAGTTAGCGTACCACGTAAGATGGAAAACTAGGCTTATCGATCGGCCAGGTGACAAGCGTGCTGCTGCCTCAGGCTACAAGTCGATCTTGCCGTGAAATAGGCATTCCGTTCTGCGGCGAGTCCAGTTGCCCGTTGTCCTACGTGTCTTTGCTCCCACTTTCTCCTTTCATCCCATTTTCTTGTCAATTTAACTCCGCTGTTGCCATTGTGATTATTTAGTATAACGCAACGACCCGAAGAACCGATGGATCTTCATTAAGAAACCTTCCAAGACCACGTTTTATACCTATTTAAGGGAGCGACTACATCTGTGCTTGTACCCGCACATGCACCCGTGTCGATCTCCTTCGTTGGGAAAGTCGGGTGCTGTGCTATGTAGAAGGGGCCTGATGTCTTCTAAGTCAGAAGCATAGAGTCCCTATACCACTTCCCACGGAAACAGCTCTCGTACTACCAGTAATAAATAGTATAGCTCCCGTTTCAATCAAGTATATGGTCGATTTTCTCTCGATATGTTTACTGATATAGCAATCATATCTAGCTGTATTGAGTATTTCTGGTTGATACTTTCAGCGACACGGCTCTCTAACCTAAATCTCAACAATGTTATAGTCGGTCTTTTTCACTTTAAGAGCATTATAATCCAACGCGTCCACAACATTGTGGAAGCTTCTTCACTAAGCTATACCTTTGTCTCCCTTAACCTAGAACACGTGCATCGATGGCTGGGTAAGTATAAACACTTTGCGGGCATAAGCCAGTGAAGTAGCACAGTAATGAATATCCACTAGTGATATTGAGGACGATACGAATCCTAAGGTCTATCGCATAACCCTCGTAGTCAAGAATGTCTTTCCACAGTAACCCTGGCCCAATCTGCTCCACTAGATGTGGATGTTGTGTTCAGAATGCGAGCTTAGATACTCCAGTCTCTAGGCTTTACAGATGCCACTAACGCAGGTCTGGGGCTTTTGGCAAGGGGAACTATCACTGCAAGACCAACCTAGACATCTGGAGTCCTCTTAGTTTTAGGTGGGATACCGTCAGGAATGTACTCACCCCCAATTACAAGCCTTGTCGCTACAGACACCATCAGGACTAAGGCAGGTTAGTCCACTGTTGCAAACGGTGGTTTGCCCGTCACACTTGGTGCCAATGCAACCAGTGCATGAGCCAGAGGTAGTGCTAGGCTTTGGAGTTGAACCAGTAGCTGTAGGCCATGATGCACCATCAGCTGCATATTGAGTGTTGACGTTTCCAGTGAGCGCCCATTTGACCGGGTTGATGACATTATTTTTGTTTCCGTTAGGGTTACCGTGGATGGCCGAGAAGGCGTCAATCATGATGTCGATAGAGCCAGGAGACTAGGACCCTAAGTCAGATATGGTTGTTTCAATCGAGGGTTATTTACCCTGACCCACGCGTCATCAAACGCGTCTCCAATATACATCAGCTTGGATTTACCGGTAGACGGATCAGTCACCAGGGCTTCCAGACCACAATACTTTCGAGTCTGTTCCCTCCATGCTGTAGGATTCGAAGCCCAGGTAGCTCCACCCATAGCTTTCAAAGACTAAAAGAACAATGTCAGTTGCGTTCTGGTCAATGTTAGAAATAAGCTAACTCACAACAGCAAACAAAGGATCGCCATTTGAATACTTGTAGCCGCACCAGCTCGTGCCTGTTGTACTATCAGAGCCTGCATTGGCACGATACCAGGAGCCAATTCCACTTTGCTGCCCCGTAAAGAACCCCGAGGGAAGCGGAACGGGATGGATGCTTGCTGCAACAGAGGTCGCAGAAATGACAGCAGCGAGCGAAAGTATGTAAAGCGACGGCATTTCTAAATGTACCATATGTCTTGCGTGGAACTGGGAAGAGAAATATTTACTGCAAATGGTGCAAGCTGGTGAGTGTTTAAATATGCTCTTCTTGGGTGCGACCTAGTAGTGGCATTGCCCCGCCAGGCCTCGGTAATTGTCAATTCCGCACAAGCTTTACCCTACCTAATATAAAGAATTTGAGCAAAGCAATGCTTGCAAAAGTTGAGTTGTATAATGACCACACTACAATTCAGCTGCAGGGAAGACAATAAGTGCGTCACGCTAAGACGGAGTTCTAAATCCCGTCTTCGGCTACGAGTATTAATACACCCACATGCCAGAACCAGGAGGCCATCTGTTCCTGAGATAAGTCAAACCAATGATCCTTAGGCCATCACCTACATAATTCCTCCATCGCTAGTGATCCGAGTGCTCCCTCGTTCAGCCTACATCGTGACGAAAAGGGACCGGCATTTTCTACTCAGATATTTCTCACGTCTTATAGCAACTAAAAACCTAACCATCGATGCATTTAGCAGTCAGCTGGGGCTGCTATGCAGATACGAAAGATTGACTCTCGATTAATGATAAGTTACACTGACCAGGGAAACAAAACAAAACAAAAGAAAAGAAATGATGTCAAATCGTCCTCATTCTCACTGAGCCCTCCGCATCACCCCGTCTTCTCGTCGTCGATTTCGGATCGGATCATAAGGTCAGAACATCTGTTTTCAACTTTCTCCATGTTTCGCACCAGATCCTCCATATCCCTCGTTTGCGAGGGAGAACCCTTTTAAAGGCCGCGAGGAGTGAGGGTTACATTGAGCGGTCCCCTCTCCCAAATAAAATACGACTTACTCCTTTGATCCCATCCCACACTCCCAGCTTCCAGATTTACATCAAAGTGCCACAGTAATCGAGCAAGAATAAGTCTCATCTCAGCGTACGCCAGACTAATAAACTTTTAGTTAGGATTCCCATAATACTGGAAGAAGGAATAAGAATAACGGGAAAGGAAGTCGAATGCATACTTCTTGCCAACACAGTCTCGTGGACCTAACGAGAACGGCTGAAGTGCCCTCTTCGCATCATTTGCAAAACGTGGGTCACCTAACCAGCGTTCGGGCACAAACTCATTGGGCAGCGCAAAGTGTTCGGAATTGTGATAAACCGCCCATTGCCAAATATCCACGGAAGTCTGAAAAACAAAACATTAGTAACAAGCAGAGAGACAATTAAGGGTGCTTTGTACTCCTCCAGGAATATAGTGATCAATGATCATATCGCCCCCGTCACGGACTTTGCGCTGAATCCCGTTTATGACAGGCGGAAACAAACGAAGACCTTCGTTCAGGGCGGCCAGCATATATGGTAAATTTTGTACGTTGATCATATCAATTTCTCTCTCGGATTGATAGGATGATCGAACCTCGGCGATTAGCTTTTTTAACTTCTCTTCGTTCGTTGTTAAGAAATACATTGTCGCTGTGAGCAATGTTGCCGTCGTTTCGGAACCAGCGAGGATGATCAGGTGTGCATTAGAGGCGAGCTCTTCAAAGGACATAGTCTGTTGGGTCGAGCAGGGATGTCAGCCTCATAGACAATAGAAGACTCAGAATATTATTTGAAAAGCCTACATTTTCAGAAGCAACTGTTCTTCTCATCATAGCGGCAATAAAGTCGGGACGATCCTCCTTCAGTGAGAGCCTTCGACGCATCTTCTGCCGTGACGTATCCTTATGCTCGGTCCATTTTCTTGTCAAGCTAGCTGGCAGGAAAAACATCAAGAACTTATTCAACCAAGGAAACCGGGCAAGACAAGTCAGGAAGGCCAACTCTTTGACCCCCGCAAAGATGAGGCAGATCCAAGGGTGAAGCCTCTTGTTCTCGAGGCAGCCAAAGGGCTCGCCAAATGCCAGGTCGCCAATGATGTCGAATGTAGCGAAGTTGAACCACTGTGCCAGATCAAGTGGCTTCGTACCTTCTGCGCATTCTTCATGTAGTCCTCGAATGAGTTGATCTACGTAACCTGTTATGATGGGTTGCTGATCCAGCATGGATTGATTGGAGAATCCATGGGCAAGAGCACGACGGTAGCGTTGATGGTCTTGTCGATTCGCACCAATTATGTTGTCCGCGTTGAACTGTGCTACTATCGGATCCTTGGAATTCTCTCCAGTTCCAGTCTTGCGATGGCTGCGAAGGTCTTTCATGCCGTCTGGATGGTTGATTGAGAGATCGTTTGGACCAATCCTCACGATGGGACCATACTTTTGATGCATATCTCGCATCTTGATGTGTCCTTTTCCCGAAAGAAACATTCGCGCATAGGGAATAGATGAGATGGCCCAGAGAGACGGTCCAGGGAATTTGCACAATGTATTAAAAAAGAGATGGTAAATGACCATCGATAGGACATATGCGGCCCCCTTCCAGGGAAAAGTTCAATTCAGCAAACGGGTAACACACGAACTGAATACATAAAGAACAGGCTTACCAAAATCGCAAAGAAACCTGGTATTAATAAGAAGCGATGTGTCACGGCTATGCCGTCGATGAGAGAAAGTAATGCCATGTTTTTGGCTCTTAGAGTCCTAACTTAATGTCAATTTTTAGCTTCTGAAACTCGAATACGTCCTTCCCAATTCAATTCCGGGCTGGATTGTAGTGTTCATATAGATATAAACTTCCGTCTGAAGTAGCCCAAAACAGAAGGCACGGAACATTTCTTGATTCAGCATCTTGGCCTTTGGATCTGCATATCAATTGCCACTCCCATAGGCTACGAAGAGTAACCATATCTGACTGAATGATGCAGGCCAAGGACATAATAATGCACTGTAAGATCTTATAAATTAAAGATAGTCACGTAAACTTGCTTGAACAAGACGTGATGATACCGTTATCATAAGCTGTGTTGGATGTATTACGACAATGACAGCAGTATGGATGCAACGATATGCAAGTCTACCCATGGAACTACAAGACTGGGCAGTTATTATGCAGACATCTTTGGCATGACCTTCGTGTTGCTATTTGTGTATATGAAGCTGGCTGGCGGAAGCTAGGCATGTATCAGGTAGAGATCTTCGATGGCCATCATTGTGGCCTGAGATGATGTATGAGCACTGCACCCGAGGTTGTATTGAGCTGCATCTTAGCGCTCAGCGGTCCTTGTATTGACCCTTATGGGTCACATACGAGGACATTACCGCATCCGATTGGGCCATATATGCAAATTGTGTAAGTGTGCTAGTAGGTTGCTCAACGTCTGTGTATATCAGCTTGCTGTACGATTGGAACTACCAATTCCCAACCTTCCTATCTTAGGGTCGGCTGATTAGGCCCGAGGTTACAGACGTCCGAAAATAAAAGTGATAACAATACCACGAGGTCTCCATATCATGACGCCTGAAAGATCATCCACAAGACGCAAACTTATCCAAACTGGTAACCCTGCAGCCTCTTATGTCTGCTATACCGTAAATATCGCAACCCGAATATACGTCAGGTGTTTCCATGGGCCAAAGTCATCCTCCACATCAATTTGTTGTAGTTTCCTGTGATTACGTGGTTTCACACCAAAGCATGTGTGCATTGATGCTTGGGGAGCTGGACCGTCAGCGTATCTAGGGCGGTCTTTGTGAACTAAAAACGGTGGTTCTTGACCCCAATCATGTTATTCACCACGAGAAGCGGCTTCAGCCTGTCGTGCAATCATCTCCCAAATCGGGGTGACTCTGTGATCAAATCCAATCAGAGGATCGTGCCCTAACCTCGTCTGTGAGCTGGCAAACTCACTGAATTGTAACTGATTTCCCATACGTCTTAGCACTCTATTGCGAAATTGCCTATTCATTTTCTCAAATTATACAGGATTGCTTAAAGATGAAGTGATCACAATAGCTGCCGAAAAAAAGCCGAGCTGATGTTCAGAATGCTAAACAAGGGCGCTAATTGCTCCAAATGCGGGGTAGATTTCCATTTGAGTGAATATAACTGTTCTTGGATTGCTTGAGATACTATTATCCAGTCGCACATCTCGACAGCACCTTCTATAATGGACAAGACCAAGGATCTCGACAGCTCTGATATTATTCAAGTCTCCAAGAACATCAGCCGTCAAAGCTTTACAGCACGAGGTGTTGTAGACGAGGTTTGGAAAGGCCTATGTTTGCCAGAAGCTGCTCTAGCAGCAGTGAGACTCCCAGGATATGATGGTCCAGCTATACCTTCATCGTACAAGATTGGCATCCTTGCACAGGCTTCAATCGGATTATCAGCTTTAGTTGCCGCTCAAATTCACGCTTATCGCAACAAAATTTCTGTCCCTCAGGTCACTGTACCTCTCGAGCACGCTATAATCGAGTATAAATCGGAAAGACTGTACACGATTGACAACCAACCAACACCAGCACGAGGGTCCATCGGGGGACTGCATAAAACCTCGGACGGATATGTTCGAATCCATGACTCCTTCCCGAACCATGTTCAGGGCACGCTCAAGTTACTAGGCTTGTCCCCGCGCTCAAACAGAGCGCAGGTATCCGAAAGAGCTAGCGACTGGGCTGCTATCGATCTGGAGAATTGTGCGATTGTGGAAGCGAAGGTGGCTATCTACGCGTTGCGCTCATACAGACAGTGGGACCAACTCCCACAATCCAAAGCTATAAGCAATTTTCCGATTGGCATCAGGCAAGTATCGCAGACTTCCCATGGTGGTCTGTCAAGCAGAATGAAGGATGGAAATACCAAATGTCTGCAAGGCCTTCGCGTCGTCGAGATGAGCCGAGTTATTGCGGCACCTCTGTGTGGCAAGACACTCGCAGCACACGGTGCCGAGGTTATATGGGTCACAAGTCCAAACTTGCCAGACCTCCCGGTTCTTGATCGCGAGTTTGGCCGAGGCAAGAAGACTGTTCAACTCGATATTCATAACCCTAGTGACCGCGAGAAACTATTAGCGTTACTGAGAGAGTGCGATGTGTTTATACAAGGGTTCAGACCTGGAAGTTTGGCTTCGTATGGTTTGTCACAGGAGGACTTGATCAAGATCAATCCAGGAATTATTGTAGCTAACATGTCTGCTTTTGGCCCTGACGGACCCTGGTCAGCTCGGAGAGGTTTTGACTCGCTCGTCCAGACATGTTCAGGCATGAATGTGTCCGAAGCTGAACACGCGGGACATGGTGAGGCTGCACGCCCTACACCGTGCCAAGCTCTAGATCATACAGGTGGTTACATGCTTGCAGTCGGCGTAATGGCTGCTGTCTATCATCGAGCTGAAAATGGTGGCTCGTGGAGGGTAGACGTATCGTTAGCCGGCATGATGAAGTACCTAAGGAGCTTAGGCCAATACCCCGGCTCGACTGGCTTCAAGGCTAAAGATTTCAAGAAACCTGAAGACGTGCCCGAGGAATATTTTGAGACCCGGGATACAAGTTTTGGAAAGATCAAGAGTATAAAGCATAGTGCTACAATTGAAGGCGTACAGGTCGGCTGGGATATAATGCCCAAGCCACTGGGTTCTGACAGGTCAGCATGGGACTAGAAATATGTCCCTCCCGCATACGGTCTGTCATTCCGATTGCTTCTGTGCCTATTGGGAAGATGAACTGGAAGGACGGTAGTGTTGATTGCTTATGTTTTAGGCTTTGTCGCTTCTTTCGACAACGGCATCGTTATATCAGTGAGAAAGACCTCAAAGATATTGATATCTGTCATGTGTTAGTCTCCTAGGGGTCAATAGTATCCGACTACGCAAAACTCTGCCCATACTCGCTTCAATAAAAGAGATCCCTTTACTGGAGATAAGACAGAGTAATGCATATGTAGTTCTTGACATATTGGATCCACTGTTTTATCAGCAAAGAGTGGTGATGTGACATCTAACGATAAGCCAGCAGCTGGTACATATTGCTTAGCCAGTTTCATGCAACGTTCGTAGGAGTGATGCTTCTACGTTAATCCAAATTCATTTAAAATGCGATGCAGGGTACTCCAATGCCAGGATCTGGATCAACCATGTTGGAAATAACCGCCGACTACTGATACATTCCATTTCTAGGCCTATTAACAGAATTCTGTCAGGGCAAGGACTGCATTGATGCATTGCACTACGGAAGCAGCTCCATGCACATAGATCATCTTCGGGATAGCCCTGCCTATTGCACAAACGGATCGAAACCAGAATCTTCATCAAAAGATCCAGGAGTTCTAGAATTCTCTAACCAAACATTTCCGCTATGTTCTGTGGTAACTACCCTCATTTCTTTACCAGTGCCGCAAGGAAGTCAAAGCCTTGTTTTTGTAAATCCCATGTTGAAGACCCCAGTTTCATCCGAGCTGCAAAAGTATGTTCTTCATCGGGAATCTCTAATAATTGGCATTGTACCCCATGTTCCTTTAACTTCTGGAGCAAAGTCCTGCTCAACGAGATAGGCACCATAGTATCAGTTAGTCCATGAACGATAAATACCGGGGGGAACTGCGAGTTGATATTCAGAACTGGGTCGACCTTCTGCCAGTCTCGGGATGGAAAGATAACATCCAAAACTTTGCCGTTAGCGATTTGTGTCAAGGCAAAGGCTTGACGCGGGTCGTCGAAATTAGGACCAGTCGGACTGGCCTGGCCTTCAAGAGACACGCCTCCGCGGATCGGAACCGGGCTTTCAGAAAAGACACGATTGAGAAATTCTGGGCTCATATTCGGAGGCAATTTCGCAGCCACATGTGGGAGTGGTGAGGTCCAAAATGGGTCATCAAAGGAGCAAGGCCCATAAAAGTCTAGGATTCCAGCAACTGGACGTGGCACTCCAAAACCCTTCATTTAGGAAATCTTCATGTCAGTGTTGTAGATCTTACAGGATTGGTCCGGTGAGCGTACTAAAGACAAAGCCAGATGTCCTCCGGATGATGTTCCGAAAGCAAAAACGTGCTTTAGGTCGCACGTATGCAGATGGGAGTTTTCGTGTATGGAGCTCTCTAGACCACGATCATATATCCAACCAAGAAGGCCTCTACAATCTTTCATTGGGCCTTGGAGCAGGTCAACTTGTGGGCAGAGTCGATGATTGGGGACAACGACGATCCAGCCTCGACCTAGGCAATCATGGATCTGGTCCTGATTGACCATTTCTGATGCACCCAACATGAAGGCTCCACCATGGATGTTGATTACTACCGAATGTATTAGGTGACTTATAAAAAAGGGTATTTAGGGTATCACTCACGGACTGGGCATTGTGTTTGCTGATTTGAGGGTAGGAAAACGGTCGCATCAATTTCACTACCCTGCGCAACTTTGTAAACGACCTTGAATTGAATTACACTGGCCATTTCATAAGTCGTATTGACCATGAAGGTAATGCCGATTGCCAGTAGTTATGGTGCCTGAAAACCAGCTGTTCATATTCTTCATGCTTGTTGATGAAGTAATGATCAGTATATTCCGAGCTACCCCGCATTCTCGGAATTCCCGAGCGGCCATCGACCTGACCTTGGGATGATAAGTGCCGAGCCGAACGGATAGCCTTCCTTCAGTGTGTTGTCTATTACTGTACTGCCAAGATGCTTGTTCAAGTCAAGACTACACTTTAAAGCAAGGCACATCTCATAATTCTAATCTCATCCACGCTCAAAGATCAGCCCTCAGTTTCGAATTGACTGCCAATTAGAACCCCCAAGATGCCCATCCCTATTCACACAACGCCGCCGCCGTCGCGTACTAGCTATGTGATTCAGCAGCTTGAGGGAGAACGACTTTCTATACCCGGAAGTAAAGGCACATTCCGTATCTTGGCATCAGCCAAGCAGACTGATGGCCGAATGTCAATCTTCCAAAGCGGTGCTGTTCTCTCTGATGCACCGGGATTCCACTATCACAAAGAAGCCCACGATGTGTTCATGGTGACCAAAGGCTTTTTAAAGCTCTGGAACGGCGATAAGTGCCGCAAAATGGGCCCTGGGGATTTCGCTTACGTGCCACCTGTAAGTTGATCTGCTCTGTTTTGCAGTATTCTCTCGCTGTACATGGAAAGTCTGACAACACGGCAGAACATCGTTCATAATCCCGAACTACTTGGCCCTCATACGGAGACACTAGGTCTAGTCGTACCTGGGGACTGGATTGACTTTTTCCGCTATATTGGCGAACCATTCGAAGGTCTGGTGGTGCCAGAGCATGATGACCGCGATCTGAAATCCCACGTCATACCCAAAGTTATGTCGGCTCCTAAAGACTTTGACGTACATTTCGTCAGAGATTACAACCCTCCTACCTTGAGTGAATGGGAGGAAACGGAGAACAGGCTCCCGTCCAAAGAATTAGAGCCATATTTCCTTCGTGCCAACACTGGACCCCGTTGGATGGCTGGAGGTGTCATGTCGCGACCATTCATCACGACAAAGGAAAGTGCAGGCAAATTCGCCATCTCGAGTATCGAGTCATCCAGCTCATACGGCTCCTCCATATTTTCGGAATACGTGGGTTTCCCAACTGTGGATCACTGCCTTTGTGTACAAGAAGGTAGTCTTCGCGTGAATCTTAAGGGAGATTTGGAATGGGTTACCCTCCACGAGGGAGAGACTGTCATGATTGCGGCAGGACAGTCCTTCAGGCTGGAGTTCGGGTCGAGATATGTCCGTGTATGGTCTTTCACAGATGGAGAGGGTATTGAGGAGTTGGTCCAGCAGGCGGGCGTACCTTGTCAAAGCCTTGTGCTTCCTAACGAGGCTCCCGCACTGGATGAGTCGAAACTTGGGGCTGTGATTGAGAAACTGGGTGTTGGACGGGGATAAGTGTAATTGATAGCCTAGTGAACTTGTTACGACACGTTCCACTGCAGACCAATCTCACATAAACAGCAAACAATAAGGTGAAAAGATTCATTGATAAACAGCTCCGTATAATCCAACGTCAATACAACAGTACCTAAGTTACCTACTCGTCGTTATCATGTCGGAGTACAACAGATCAAGGATCCGGGCTGCTTTCAGGGCATGCTGCGCCAAAGGGCCCCCTAATCAGGGCCCTAATTTTCCCCGCACCGATGTCGCTAGCGGGTGTCACCAACATTGCCGTTTCCATTATCCGGGGTAACTTGACTGTTCCTTAATTCCTAGTATCACCTAAATCTGGCCAGTCATCCCACCAGCCAATCTCTTTGCCCTCCCATCACCTTCCATCGATTCCATCGAAACAGGGTTTTCACGTCACTCAGTCGGCGTAGGTCAACCTCACCCCAGCCCGCTATGGAAATGGAGGCGCGATCGTCAAATGACGCGTCTGCACCAACGGTCAAACGACGGCGCAATCCGCGCGCAGTCCTTGCATGTGAGAGATGTCGCTTGAAGAAGTACAAGTGCTCAGAAGCCCAGCCATGCAGCCATTGTGAGCGTATGTTACTCTGTTCGGGCCATGGCATCATCTGACTTGGGAACCCAATTGCAGGCAGCGGAGCTGAATGCAAGTATGGCAGAGGTTACCGGCCAGCAAATGACCGAGCATCATTAATAAGGTATCTATCCCATCCCTCAGTTGGTTGTGAACTACATACTGAGGGCAAGGTCAAGTGAGGTTGGTAACGAGACCGGACAATCCTGTATCCAGGTCCAACAATCGAGCCCACGAGTTCAACCCATCTCCCAGACTCCCCTGCCGGATCTAGCAGGGCTTCAATCTCCACATTGTGCCACGGTCAGGCTGCCGCCCATGTCAAATAGCGATGCAACACAGGCTCTAGCGATCTCACCTAGCGAGGAGAGTGAAATCGCCGAGGTAAACCAGCATACTAACGGCATCGAATATCATGGTAACACGTCCTCAATGTCTTTCTTGGGCAGCTTACAAAGACTTCGAGAGCAACGAGCAACTCCATCTGATCTAGCCGAGCGCAAAGCATTTTCGCTTGTGTCGGTATTGCACAACCCAAGTTTTATTTCCAAGCGAAACTTGACATCCGATCTGACAGCGGTTCTTGCTGCAAATGGATTCTACTCGAAGCGCGCCAACACTTTCATCGAAGGGTATTTTGGGGGAATTCACTACGTCCACCCCATCATCGACAAGGAAGGCTTCTTGTCTCGTGCCGATGAGCTATGGCGTGGCATAAACTGTAGTGATATGCATTTCATCGCCCTTTACTTGAGTGTTCTTTCTTTGGGTGCATTGACGCGTACATGGAACGAGAGCACCCTGGATGGTCTCAACCGCTTCCAGTGGAGCCGGAAGCTCTTCGCTGAAGCTCAAACACTTCTAGATGAAATCCAGTTCAGCAGTAAGCTGGAGACCATACAGTGCTTTTACGTTATGGTAAGTCGACACGTCGACATTACGGTTGGACACACTGACTTGTGTTTGTGACTAGGCGAAAGTGTGCCAAAATGAACTTAACCCAAATCGTGAGTGAAAATACTTCCCTATAACGGGTCATAAATGATGAGATTATCCATTCGCTGATCATAAATGCAGTCGCCTACATGTATCTGGGCTGGGCAATACGTTCCTGTCTATCTGCGGGCATGAATCGTGAGACAGCCAGTCCGAATGCAAAGAATTGTGTGAATATGTCGAGGATATGGTGGTGAGTCGGGACATAACCCTTCCTGGAATCTTGGACTTGCTCTGACACGATGGGCGATGTAGGGGGATCTACTCCTTGGAGATGTTCGTATCTGTTTCCCTTTCTCTGGAAGCTCTCTGGTCAACGACTAACTGGATTATTAGTGAGATGAGCTTTCTCCTGGGTCGACCAGATACGCTGGGCCAAGATGAGTACCACAATCGTGCAATGCCCCCAGTTGATGATTCTGAGTACGCCATTATATCAGCAATGGTACATTTCGGGCGCATTATACGTAAGGTATCGATCGGCATTTACCACTCTAAACTGCCGACTCCGGAGACCATTGGATTTGCATGCGAGATAGAAGGCGAAATGGACAGTTGGATGGAATCACTTCCTCAGCGACGGGGCGCTTCTTTGAGAGACCCTGATTGGCGACGAAAACAAAGGCTTGTTCTCGAGTTGAGTCAGTCTTGTTAGCCTTATACCCCATTAGCAGTTCAGCTAACTCAATACAGGGTATCACAACGTGAGAATGCTTCTCTTCCGGCCGTTCGTGACCCAGTGTGCGCGGGAACCCTGTCAGCCATCCGTTGAGTTGATGAGAGCTGTCGAAAAATGTATTTCTTCAGCTCAAAAGACCATTGAAATCGTTTACGAAGCTTTCAAGGTTCATGCCTACTTTCGGACATGGTAAGTGTCCTTTTCGCTATGTGCAATAAATGCTTACCCAGAGGTGCCAGGTGGTATAATACAACATACATCACCATTGCAGCTTCTGTGCTTCTCCTGTACGAGTCACGGGCAAAAGAGCGTTCTACCACAAGCACGATAGCCCTGACAGAGACGGCTATCGAGATTCTCGAGGTTATGGACGAATCTATAGTGGCGAGAAATGCTGCAGAGGTTATCCGTCACTTTGTGCGAGAGCTCAACACTGCTCCCAGCGGAACCATTGATAACTCTGTGCTGGACAATGCTTCAATGGTAAATGTCCAGCAGGCTCCTACGCCAGGCCCATGGAGTTCATTAGATGTGAGTCACTAAACCTACCACCCTGAATATGTCTCTGACGATCACTTAGTTTGGGTTGACTGGCTTTGAATTCTTGGACTTCCCACTAGGCGAGATGACAACTGTCTTTGACGAACTGTACAAAAATCTTGATCACAACGCTCAATCCGGATAAGAGGTTCTGATTAACTCATTTGTACGCTAGCACTCTTTATGTAGTGATCTCCATCAAACGTTTCCCTTCCACAAAAATCCTTGCTCTTTCCCACGTATCAATGGCCGCAGCGCCATACCATAGTCACCTGCATTTGGAGTGCGTAGGAGGGTATGAATATGGAACTTGGCCGGTTCACTATTGGTCAAAAAGACGCCAGAATGGTGGTCAAATTCGACTATCACCACCGGGCTTTGCAGTCGATAGTAAAATGGGTCCTCATTAGCGAAACCTCCAATCCAGCAGAAGTATGTTTCGTTGAACCAATGCCGAATGTTGCCAAGGCGGATCTCACGGGCCTTATCAGGGAGATAGAGGAGACACTGCTCGAATATTTGTTCTACGATGCATTTCTGTGCATCACTCATTTCAGAAATCAGGATACCTTCGTACGGGACTACCCGATTATCTCGGTATGCACCGCAAAGGTGTCTTTGGTCATCGTGGTTCCACCGACCTTCTGGCATAGCTTTGTCGTGCATGTCTTTGTAAATCTGAGCCTGGATCTGCTGTTTCTCACTGAGACTTTGCATCAACTGCAGGCCTAACCTCTCTTCGACGTCCAAGATTCTCGTACCTTTATACGGTCCATCGTCGATCAAATTGGGTTCAGCTCCTGTGAACCAGGGCGACATCACCATCTGACCCCGGTATAAGAAGACATTAAGGCAAAGATGATGCCCATAGAACGAGAATCCCCATGGTCGGTCGGTTGAAGGCTTCCCGAAGAGGACGAAGTTGTAGGAGAATTCGTTCATTACTGCAGGAGACTCGACTAAGTCCCCGAGAAAGCCGTTGATACGCATCGCGCCGACTGCCTTCTCGTAACCTCTGGCAGACAAAGTCGCCTTCAAAACCTCCATGACTCGATCGCGGAGCTTGATACTAACTTCGTCCAGTCGTATGCCCTTGTTGCTGAGCAGGAATTCTGGATTTGACCACGTTCTCCATTCTGGTGAATCGATATGATACAACGTTCGGACAATCTGCTCCTTTGTACATGCTTCAATTACAGCATTTGCAGCGCTGGATATCTCAAGAATGGGAACTTCTTCATCTTGCAACTTGAAAAGCTCAGGCCGAACTTGGCCTATTATCGGTCAGATCCTCGAGGCATTTGTCCCTTTATAACGAAGTAGTGCTTACCTTCGTTGGTGATTCCCTTGAATGGCTCTTCAAGTAAATCGAGCCAATGCTTGTACAATCCGTGAAGCCAGGGCGGGTTGCCCTGGTCCTTGAAGATCTCGGCATATTCATGCGCATTCTGCTTTTTCATGGCGGTGAACCTCGGCGTATCAAGGGCTGGAAGGAACCGGCGGTAGTCTACAGCATCGCTGCTGTCTCTTGATGTCATGTTTACCTGGAAAGATCTGGGTTTGGCTATGGGATGGTTGGTGAATTTCAGAAACTCTTGACCCCAGCCTGAATTCGGATGGCGCAGACGGAATCAATTTCTAGCCTTGGGCCGGAACCACCCTCAATTAACGACCCAAGCAATTATGTACTCACTTGTAAGACTCCAAACTGTCGCCTTGATCGACTGCAGTAGCGGTACGCATGTTGTAGCAGCGCGGGAACTGTTGGATCGGATCAAATTCCGGCAATTCCAAGGCCCGTGCGTCACTTCCGAGTAAGCGGAGGGTTGCCGAAGTCGGGAACGGGATGCTTGAACAAAGTGGGTTCTCAAATTAGTGCTAGCTGATTGAAAGCAGAATAGATGTCTAAGTAGAAAGTTACTAAGGTAGATAAGAATCGGCAAGAGTGAAGTTCGTTTTCTCCCATAAAGAGCAAAAGAACCTGTATTGTTTGGATACCAAGCGGTAGCTGTCTTACCTTGGAGCCTTCTGCCTGTTGCTCTGCTTCTCTTGGCAGTAACCATGGCACCGCACCAATTCTCACGTATGTTCCATTCGATTTGAAACTCACTCGTGCTTTCTGAGACTATTCATAGGTCTTGTGCGTTTTATTTCGACCGCGGATCCTACAAAGATTCTCATCGGTCAGCCGGAACAAAGCGATGTTGACGTCGGTGTCGCAATTCGTCGAAGCCAGCAAGTGAAGATACATGTCTTCTCTGGTAGTTCCATCCTGGACCCTGGGCAAAAGACGGGAGAAGTAGCGATCATAAGTCGTGTTCTTTCACCTTTGGCAAGCAGCGAGGTCGGCACAATCAGGTGTATCGGGCTTAACGTGAGATAGGTATACATCATTAGCGTTGTGCACTTGGCTGATCTCGTACAGTATAAAAACCATGCTACCGAAGTTGGCCTAGATCTACCATCACTTCCAACTGTTTTCCTGTCAGTGAACCAATAAGTATCATATGTAGAAGGTATTCTCACTGACGCGTTCAGGAAACCCTGTACCGCCATAGGAGACCCTTGGCCTTCTGTCATTCCTATACCTAAGTTGACACAGATCGACGATTGCGGAGATTACGAAGCTGAGTTGGCGGTAGTTATAGGCAAGTCAGCGAAGAACGTGACGCAAGAAGAGGCTATGGACTACGTTCTGGGCTACACGGCAGCCAACGACATCTCCAGCCGCACCAGCCAATTTGCTCAGTCTCAATGGTGTTTTTCGAAAGGCTTTGATGGATCGTGTCCATTGGGGCCAGCCCTAGTATCCAAAGACCTTATGCCCGATCCTTCTCAGTTCCACATTCGTGGGTCGAAAGGCACTCGAGTCTTGCAGGACAGCGGAGTTGAGTAAGTGTAGATCTATTAAGCTCACATATCCCCTTCTTCAAACCATGTTTATCACGGCAACTCTGACCTTTTTGACAGTGATCTCATCTTCGACATTCCCACCCTTGTGAGCTTTCTCTCACAAGGCACAACTCTTCCACCTGGAACTGTCATCCTCACTGGTACTCCTGCAGGTGTAGGCATCGGTCGCACACCAAAGATTACAATTGGAGACGGAGATGAGTTTTCAGTCGAGATCCTGCCTCATATTGGCACATTAGTAAATAGTTTCAGTAATGAATCTTGACCTTAGGACAGTGGGAGAATGCAGCGCAGACACAGGAATAGACACCATCGTGAATATACTACACGTCCAACAATCAATCCATTCCCTTTCCCAAAATTAATACAATAGTTACTATTTCAATTAAAAACCACGGTAAGGTAGTTGTTTCACTACTATTCAAGCCAGACTTGTCTATAGTAAGGCTTCCAATGCTCTAGCTTGTTCGAAGGAGGTTGAAAGTTTCAGTCAATTTTCGAGTTAAATACATCATGCTCGAATAATAGCTAAACGATTCTTCATTCTTAATTACTTAAAATGTATAACTTATATGAAATGGTCACGGTCGGACATATTTCTTCTAAATTGCGGTGTCCATGTCGTGCGTCCAAAAATTCTCGTCGTATTTCGAACCTGGCATTTCAACTCTCTAACAGTGTCGGAACCTGTTCAGTAAGATATTCAACGATAGCCTCGGGACCCTTAGCCACTTGGAGACCGTAGGGAATGGCGTGGAACTTGATGCCGGGGACAATCCCTCTAGCGATTGCCTCAATCTCCTTGCTCTGCTCTGGTGTCCACATGGATGCTGTGAACTTTGAATATGAGTATGCGGCGATGTGTTCTTACGAGAAGTTCATATCTTACCAGGATGTCAGGGTGGTGCTCCTTGACTAAGGAGTAAACGTCTTCGATTCCTAGTTCAAAAGTGATTAGTACAGGTTCGTGGGATAAGAAAGGCCTCTTGGTGAGAGTTTGATGCAAGGAACTTACTCTCAGAGTTGACTACATAATCAATGCTGTAGCTCTCTTTGAGGTTCTTTACCATAGCACCAATAACGCGCTTAGCTCGCTCAGGGGCTGTATTGACCGTCATGAGCCGAAAAGGACCTTGAGGGCTCATTGTGAAACTGATGACTTATATGTCGCAAAAAATATGTGCAATGATCGTTGTGGCTCGGTTGGAGGGTAAGATTTGCGCTGCGAAACACCAATAACTTTCCTTTCTGAGTTGCCCTGAAAGACTGTCTTATCGTACCGTGTCAAATAATTTTCTACCTTTATTCCTTTAGAGAACAACAGTTGATTCGAGAATCCGAGGAAGGGATTTCCTGTTTCGTCCCGGATCACATTGGGGGCTGTATTTACAATTGGCTCGGAATTCCCGAATGGGGTCGGGGCAATATTGGAGCTCGGGTGTATGGGCTCGGATCCCCAGTCCCGAGATTCGCTGCGCAGCGCGCTGATTTCCATTGAAGTACGGATATAGAGGCAACAAATTCGACTGTAGCCGCCCGAGTGATAGCCTGGAATACTCACTGCGTCGTATGCTTTCGGCAAAAATAATCATACGAGCTCTTGGCAGTATACATCTACCAAATCGCCAGCTGTGACGAATGTTGACTAAATTACTGCGTATCCAACCCTGTTCAGCAACTCACCAACATGAACACTCAAAAGGAAGCTGGGCTCAACCATCTCAAGAGTCCCGTGTCACTTGACATCATCATTGTAGGGGCTGGGTTGAGTGGCCTCGCTGCAGCTGTTTCATGCTCATTGTCAGGACACAAGGTTACCATCTTCGAGTCAGCGACCGTACTTCAAGAGGTAGGCTATAAAACCCGCGCCATTCAGAACCTACGTTCTTACTAACTTATGTTAAGGTTGGCGCTGGATTACAAGTTACCCCCAATGCATCTCGTCTATTGCATCGATGGAAGCTCCCCCAAAGCTTCTGGGATTCAGTTGCCGAGCCTACATACCTCGCTGTTCATCGATACTCAGGTCAAGTTCTTGCTTTGGAGAATGAATTCGACAAGAACATCCGAGAGAAATACGGTGCTCCCTTCGTTGATGTCCACCGAGTAGACCTTCAATTGGCGTTATTGGAGAAGGCACAACAACTTGGCGCCAAGGTCGAGTTATCGCAAAAGGTAACAGGCATCGACTTTAATATTCCAGAAATCACCACGCAAAACGGAACCAAGGCAAAGGCTGACCTGGTTATCGCTGCCGATGGCCTGTGGTCGCGTTGTCGTAATGCATTCCTTGATACTAAAGATGTGCCAAAGCCCACAGGTGACCTAGCCTACCGAGTGGTTCTCAAGTTGGGCGACATCAAAGATCCTGAGTTAATCAATTGGGTCCGTAACAGCTCGTGCCATTTCTGGATCGGTCCCGGTGCACATGCGGTCGGTTATTCTCTTCGAGGCGGAAACATGTATAATATTGTTCTGCTTGTGCCCGATGACCTACCGGAGGGTGCCAGTAGGCTTCCTGGATCTGTCGGCCAGATGAAGGCTCTATTCCAAGGCTGGGATCCCATTTTACTTCGCTTTCTCGAACTCGTCACAGAGGTCGACCGATGGAAGTTGATGCATCGTAAGTTCCGCAGTTTGTCATTCTACACTTGGTTATTGTTATCGGAAACATACTAACATCTGAAGGTGACGAAATGGACCATTGGGTAAACCCACAGTCGAATTTTGTCTTTGTGTAAGTCTTAGTTACCTAGTCAAGAATTTGTGAACATTGATTCCTGACTTGATATAGGGGAGATTCATGCCATCCTATGCTACCATACCTAGCTCAAGGCGCAAACTCAGCGATTGAGGACGGCGCTGTGCTGGGACTTCTACTAGGCGCAGTCGGGTCGCGGAACCATCTACCAAAGGCTTTGAAACTCTATGAACAGCTCCGCAAGAGCCGTGGAGAGGCAATTGTCAAAGAGACGTTCAGGCAGGTAAGGAATATGACCTAGTTACGCTTCCTATAAATCCGCGAACAGTGGCATACTAACAAGTTGGCTTCTCACAGAGGGAATCATTTCACATGCTAAATGGACCAGAGCAAGAAAAAAGAGATGAAGTCTTCTTGTCACAGTTGGGAAAGGCAGAGCTGCAGGCACCATTTCCAAGTCGTTGGACGTGTCCTGAGGTACAACCATGGCTATATGGCTATGATGCGTATCAGGAAGTATACGACGCGCTCTCTCGAGAACCTTTTGACTCTTCTCCCACTACGGCGAGCAGTGGTCTGGTTGTGCGTTCTACAATCTGGATATCGCGCTTCTTATTCAGCATACACCGGTGGGTTTGGACGATCTTAAAGGGCAGATAGGTAACGTGGAGGAGAGCTTCTTTCTATGCGCAATTAATGCGACTCGAGCTAGATCGAGGGCCATTCACTATTTTTCCAGATATATTTCTGCCTTCCGGTTTCACTCATAAATTAAGAATCCAGATTGCGAGGTCGTTCAGTTCCCTTTGCCTCTACTGTTGCCCTGGCGCAATATTGTGTTTGGAGAACCACGCAGATGACGACGTTCCCTCGTGGCAGAACGACTCTACACTTATTACCCTTCTAGACTAGACCATGTACCCATGTAAACAGAATTAAAAATGGATTCCGATTATCTGCACTGTTTAAGAGCTTCTTGCCGTCCGAAGTGAAGGTCGCTAGATATTGAGTTCACTTAATCCATCTAAAGCCACCGTTTTGCCTCATTCGATTTGTTTAAAGCCGTAAAGTCTATGAGAGTTGAACTGGGAGGGTATTCTGAAGATGAGTACGAAAATTCTTCCTGTCTGTATTTCTGCTGCTTATAGCAAAGCTTCGAGCATCTTGACTCCAATGCCTTCACGACACGACGAGGTTTCCAATAAGTTAAAATGAAGCAGAGATGTATTGTGACTATACCAGCGGTGCAACCGATATTACACATGATTAAAGTGTATTCCATATAGTGGCCTTGCTGATTTTGAACTCTGCCTCTTGGCCTGCGACAATGACTCCGTACAAACCTGCATCAAGTCTCCAAGTCCTTTCCTGATCGTCCCAGTAACTACAGGCCACGTCGATGTCCATCTCCACAACTATCTGTCGAAGCTCTCCTGGTTCGAGGAAAACCTTACTGAATCCTTTCAGTTCTTGTTCCGGTCTCCATACCTTTGTCATTTCAGACGGCCTAATAAAAATTTGGACAACCTCTTGGCCAGCGACGGCACCTGTATTTTGGACATCCAAAATACACTTGAGTTTCTTTGGCTTGGAAGTCTCATCCACCAAAGCATTCAAATTGCTGTGGCTGAACGTTGTGTATGACAAACCATAACCAAAAGGCCATCTAACTCGATCCCTGAAACCTGGGGCACGGTATCCAACCTGGATACCCTCAGCATACCGAAGACATGGTTCTCCGTTCCCTGGGTCTTTGGCAGGGAAGTTATCATAGCTAGGCGAGTCTTGCAGGGTCTTAAACCATGTCGTAGCTAGACGTCCACTGGGACAGATATCGCCTAGGAGAAGCTCCATAGTTGCAGCAGCACCCTCCTGACCGGGAAAGTGAGCAAGTAGAGCGGCGTCTACACTATCTATGAAAGCACTAACATCGATCGGATTTCCACAGTGCATTATTAGTATGGTCTTCCTTGCGACTGCTGCCACTGCTTTGATCAGCTTTGTCTGATTCTCCGGCATTCGGATGTCAACCAAATCAAAGCCTTCGGACTCGTATTGCTCATTTCTTCCAGCGTAGATAACGGACACGTCAGCAGATCGTGCCATCTCGACAGCCTCCGCGATCGCGGTATCTTCGGAATAATATTCTTCAAAGCATATGGCAGCGGCGTATGGAGTGGGCTCGCCAAGTTGAAGCTTTTGCGGGCCATCCATGCTCAGGGCGATATCGTAGACTACCCTAGCTTCCATGGAAACCTGAACCTCAGACTCCAGTAAGATGTGGTTGAAGATGAACTGTTCGGTTGTGACCTTTCTTTCTTCGCCAGAGAGCACTTCATGGCCATTGACAGATAAAGAGAATGCACCCGTACATCTAACGGCCAAGGTATGACTACCAGAGGTCTCGGGCCTCAGCCTCGTCACTATTTCGATACGCGAGCCAACAGGTTTCAACCCTTTCTTGTCAAAGTCGCCAAGCATCCAAACGTTGGCTTCTTTCTGGAACTCTTCGAGTACTGGCCTGGTGTCATCTTCATTGAAGTATCGAACGATGACACCGGGGTTTCCTTCAGATGATATAAGCTTCTCGTGTGGTACAATTGGAATTATTCTTCGTGTTCGCACACCCGGCGAATATTGCACCACACCGGGTAGCCTCTTCTTCAGAATATCCAGAGGGGAGTGTCGATATTGGGGGATAGATGATGCACTACCGCCTCCGGTGATCACCGGGTCAGCGGCATACTGGCCTATCACAGCTACGCGAGAAAGATGCTCTTCTCTGATCGGCAAGGCACCGTTCTCATTCTTTAGAAGTACCATTCCGCTGGTAGCAACTTCTCGAGCCAGTTTGTTTGTCTCCTCATTCACCACGGATCGTTCATCTCTGAACTCGAGAGCAGCTCGGGTTCGATTGCGAA
Organism: Fusarium chlamydosporum; assembly: GCA_014898915.1. NCBI lineage: Eukaryota > Fungi > Ascomycota > Sordariomycetes > Hypocreales > Nectriaceae > Fusarium > Fusarium chlamydosporum. The sequence continues at coordinate 154,858 of JAAVUD010000201.1, read as the reverse complement.
GTTCAAGAGCTCTCAAGACCAAAGTATCGATCTCATTCTCTTTCACCAAGCCTGATTCGACTGCTTTCAGAAGCTTACCTCCTCTGAAAACAGGGAAAGGCATCTCGATATCGAGCCCGGCCTTGACTGGCTCGGTCGTAGCATGAGTACCGAACCAATCCGACATGGTCAAGCCTTTGAAGTTCCATTCGTCTCGTAGGATACGCTGTATCAAGGAAGAACTCTGGCTACAAAAGTGGCTGTCAACCTTGTTGTACCTGCTCATGGTCAGTTCAAGGCCAATTTTGATAGATATTGATTTACCCACGCAGTCATAACCCCCTCGGGGTTAGACGAGCGTAATAGATGCTGCCATGCCGCAAGATAGATCTCGCGAAGCCCGCGACTATCCACTGATTCTTTCACATTGTAGTATCGTCGCAAGGTCTCTGAGTCGTTGCAGACGAAATGCTTGGGACAAGATCCAACACCAAGAGACTGGACACCCTTGACAAGCGCTGCAGCCAGTTGTCCAGAGAGCAGCGGGTCCTCGCTGAAGCATTCGAAGTTTCTACCGGCTCTGGGGTCCCTGTGTATGTTGATTGTTGGCCCTAAGACAACTTGGGCACCTTTCATTCGCGCTTGTTTGGCAAGCTGCACTCCAACTCGATGCATTAGTTCAGAGTCCCATGTTGATCCATAACAAGTTGTATTAGGGAATGACGCGGTTGTGAGATTCGCTTCAATGCCTGAAGGTCGAATTCCAGAAGTCGAGTCAGCGACCTAAATTTGTTAACAGTAATCATTTCCTAGGGAAGAATGAGCCTCACCCTGATTGGCGGGATGTTCAGTCTGGATACACCAGCGATCGTGGAGAAGTCTTGGCCAGATAAGAGTGTAATCTTCTCTCGAATGGTGAGCTCGGGGAGTAAGGAGCAAAAGTCCCCATCGATTGATGGTAGAGAACCCATGTTCGATCAAAGAACAATTGATGTTCTGTTTGTCAACGGTAATTGCAAACAGTTGCACTATCACAACAGACTGAGATTGGTCGAGACTTTCATTCCAATATAAAAGGTAGTTCGATATATCTCAGCTACCTCAAACTAGCTGTTTCGGCAAGCTAGGTATAATATCGGAATGGGGGTCGGAACATCCGAATTCGGTCCGCAGCAGAAGCCGGGACTATGGCTCGGCACAACTTGGCCCGGCGTTCCAACCTCGGATTATCCAGACGTTGAACGCCTGACCTCTCTGCTGGGCGCTAGCTATCTGATTAAATATCCCAATCTTTATTGTTTTGATACATAACCTGTCTTGATCCGGCTCGGGCTCGACGTGAGCTGATTCTATCAGGAGTTGTCGAAGCGAGTTCCGGGTCTCGGATCACAGGCGTTGATTTAGGCGAAAGAGCCACCCACTCAGCAACGGTTCACTCAGTTATATCAGCGGATGAGAGTAGCAGACACCATCTTCATTAGCGTCTCGAGTTCTTTGGCTCTAGCTCACTGCATGGCGACACTACCGTGAAACCCCATGGGGAATGTGGAGTCGGAAAAGCCGAGAGAACATAGCTCAGTGGGTTTGGGAAGGGAAGTTTTCTCTAAGTCCCAAGACAATACATAAGCTTCTATAAAACGAGACTGAGTTCAAAAACATTCCATTTCTACAGATTCAAGCCGATACATGGTGCATGTCTATCTCGTGGCACAACATCCAATAAATACCTCCTTGACCAATCCCTGGAAGCCTTCGACATGGCCGGCAAGAAGAATGACATCTTTGATGAGAAGTCCGGGGTAAATCATGACGAGCACATCGTGATTCAAGAAGACTCAGAGACGACCTGGGAATGCCTCAAGGCTAACCCAAAGATTGTGCTGTGGACATTGTGGGCAAATAGTTCGTGAATACTACTCTTCCTGCATGCCAGAGTACTTACCGCCTTGACAGTTGGTCCGTTAATGGTGGGATACGAGAACCTAGCGATGTCGGTCTGCTTAGCTATGCCTGCCTTCCAGTGAGTAGTATCCAGTTATCTGATACTCTGTCATCTGCTCTCGTGCTCACTTTTTTGATAGAATGAGATTCTCTGTCAATGTCAATGGCGAGCTTATTATTCCTGCTTACTGGCAGTCCCTTTGGAGCTCGATGTACAATGTTACAACTATGCTTGGCTCTGTCGCAGCAGGTTATTGTCAAGATCGCTTTGGCCGGCGATCAGTCTTTCTCGCTTCTATCATCGTCGCATCAGCCGGGATTGCACTGACATTCCTTTCCAAAACTCCAGCGGAGTTCCTTGGTGGCAAGATGACCTCCGGCTTCGCGATGGGGTTGATCCTAGCGGGTACTCAGACTTGGGTCTCCGAGATTGCACCGTTACCTATGCGAGGCATCGCCCTCTCAACATATGCAATCATGTTGGTGCGTAAATTCCTCTGGCCATCTATTTTAAAAACCGACCTAAAAACCGACAACAGAACCTCGGGCTCCTGCTTGCTATCTCAGCAACCTTTAGCCGAGTGTCCATCATGAATGATTCGGCTTTCCGTGTTGTGTTTGCTGCAGCCTGGACCTTCCCTGGCTTACTAGCACTTGGACTTCCTTTTATGCCCGAGTCACCCTACTGGCTAACTTTAAAGGGCAAAGATGATCAAGCACGACGGTCTCTTGTGCGCCTTTCAGCAATTGAGGAGGGCATAGATGCCCGAATAGTCCAAATACAACATTCTATCGAAACCGAGCGCCGGCTGGTGGCCGAGAAAACATCGTATGCTGAGCTGTTCCGTGGCACCAATCTACGCCGCTCTCGCATACTGCTCATATGCATGTATATGCCTCAGATCGTCGGAACTGTTCTCTCCTCCAACGCGCCATACTTTCTCAACCAAACTGGCATGGACAACCATACCACTGTCATGCTTTTGCAGATAGCTGTCAGCTGCGGTGTTGTCTCCGCAATCATGAACGTCTTCGCCATGCTAAGGTTCAACTACCGGACACTAATGTTCTTTGGGGTCAGTGTCTGCCTCGCTATGTACTTGGCCATGGGTATTGCGGGTACCATGGCACGTACACCAGCAACACTGACTGTGATTGGCGTTGCGGTTGCGTTTCCCAGTCTCTCGTATGGACCTGCTGTTGGGGCGTCCATGAGCGTAGCGGGAGAAGTTTCCTCTATCAAGCTCCGTGCCAAGTCACTGGCCTTAGGCCAAGCTTTTTCGTCTATCATGTCAACCATTTGGCAAATTATTTTGCCATATCTGTTCAATCGAGACCAGGCTGACATGGGTGGAAATTTAGGCTGGATATTTTTCGGCATGGCAGCCATCTACTTTGTGGTGCTTTATTTCGATGTTCCAGATACAAAGGGTCGGACTTACCAAGAGCTGGATCTTATGTTTGAGAAGGGGGTTCCTGCGCGGCAATTTGGCTCTCATGGATTAGAGACCGAACATCCACTTGCGGTACCAACCTCCTTACCTTAGCAAACAGACTCTCATTATTTCCCTTGCTCTGTCTACATCTACACTTCTCTCTTGAAATCTCCAAGTAACCACAGGATTCTTAAGCGCGCTTCTGACCAGTTTTCCATAGTTACATTGTGTTTCAGCTTATCACAATCACAGAGTTATGCCTCTTACAGCTAACCAACCTTTCGCTTCGTGGAATCCCAATACAGTCGCTAAGCAAAGTATCCCATACTCGTCAATTTCGTCTTTTTTTACATTCTGCAGCCTTTTCATCATGCAGTCCAGCCTAATTATCTTGTAAGATTATTCTTAGCTTCTTTGTCGAGAATGATTGACTCACGGTTCTGCATGTATCAGATAATGATTATTGTTTCTCCATGCAAGAGCAAAGTCGATATGGTCTTTGGCGTTCCACAGATGCGCTGACATAGTCACTGAAGGGCTCACTACAGTGTTCTGGCTGCATCTATTCTCGCCTTTCAGATAGTAGTATGTGACTACGAACAAATTTATAATGGCCAGTGTTCGCCTTGCAGACTCTTGAAAGATCCAAGCAGTCCACGAGTTGTATGCAGCAGCGGAAGGATGCAACGGTATGACATCCGTGTCGCGGCCTGGTTCGTCTCTGTAACAGGGCTCGCCGAATTTGATGTAAGGTACAAGAGCATATGCTGCTTCCTCAAGATGGGGCATAGTGGCTTCGTATGTGAAGCGTGAACGAGGGTCGGTGTCGTCTAAGCGAAGAGTTTGGTACATAAAAAGGGCCTGCGCATATGCTAAAGCTTCAAGTGGCGATGTCGCTGGCGGGCTGCAGAGTATATCTTGTACACGGCACTCTATATTTTCGCGGATTACGCTGGAGTTCATGTGGTTTTTGGCTGAATGTAGTGCAGCGGATGATACAGCATCTGTCTCACTTATGAGAAGGGGAAGGAGTGGCATATGATGAAGTTAACCCACATTGTATTGATCGAGGCATTCCTCCGTCGTAAAGATGAGCATGACACCATGGCATATGATTTTCTGAGACCATTTGGAAAGGAGCTGCCATTATCTTGTCCATGGCATACTGCAGCCGTGATGTAAGTACCCTGGTAACTTGAGGCACGGCGACGAGCTGTGATGCCTTGAGCGCATTCTGAGCCGTAGATAGCAAGCGCGGATTGAAGTCGAATAGTGCTGAAGTATCGCCAGTAGCCACTTCCAAGAATGAACTTTCGGCCCCCAGTGAATCTTGTCCCAGAAAGTCATCAGCAGGCTCCATGATGTCATTAAGCATATCAAGGCATGAGGGAGTAAAGACCTCAGACTGCCAAGAGCTGTCCGCTACAGCCATGGGTCCGGGTGTGGGAGCTGAAGCAGCGGAGGTATAGGCATTGGTACCTGCTTGAGGATATCGACACTCAATTTTCCGCTGGAAACATCGTTGACAACTAGGGCGTGCCTGATCACATCTTCGGCGGGACTTCTTACAAGATTCGCAGGACTTCCGCCGCGAGGGTGGATCATCGCGCTCCGAGCAAGTGAGTGATGCCATAGAACAAGATAGTGAAAGACAGATGATAACTGTAAGCAAAGGGAAGTTCAGGAGGCGGATCTGCGTAGCGCAAAATCGGACTAGACTGCAGCGCGCAGTGACCCACAATTCATCGGAATTCCGCCTTAGTCATCAGATACAGCGCAGTTTGAAGTCGTTGTGAAGAAGATATAAAGATGGGAATACGTGATTATCTGGCAACGAATCTCAGTAGTATTTCGTATCAATCCTAGTCATCACCTGTTCTTATTCAAAATGCTTACTTCCTCTGTACCAACCGTCTATGTCGTCGCCGCGACTGGCACGCAAGGATCTGCAGTTTGTCGCCAACTACGCCAATTAGGCTGGACTGTTCGCGCAACAGTGCGCAATATCGAATCAACACAGGCTCATGCTCTAGACAGCCTTGGTGTTATTCTCAACTCTGGTGACTGGAATGACCAAGATGCCCTCACCGCCGGTCTCGAAGGCTGTGGCAAGTTGTTCTTGGTCCTCGCCCCCAATTACACTGATTTAGACGACGAACGGGTCTGGGCCCAGAACATTCTCAGTCTCGCCAAAGAAAAAGGTGTCTCGGATATCGTCTACTCAAGTTCCATCAGTGCCGACGCACCTGAGAAACGCACTCTTCTCCCTCCAAAGCATCTTCTTCCGAAGAGCCTCTTTGTCAAGAATGCTATCGAGGGGCTGGTTCAGCGTGCTGGATTCGCGCACTGGACCATCCTCCGTCCCGGCTTCATCATGACCAACTTGCTCAATCCCAAGGCCCGCTTCTACCGCGAGCTGTTTGAGAACAACACCTGGTTGACAGCCTTGACGCCCGATACCAAGCTCAACTTGATCGACCCAGAGGATATTGCACGGTTCGCTATTGCAGCTCTACAAGAACCTGCGCGTTTCCACGGTCACGGAATCGACCTTGTTGGGGAAAGACTTACAGCCGTCGAGATGATGGAAGCTCTGTCTGTCGTCGTTGAGCGTGAGATGACGGCTTCTTTCTACCCTGAACAGCAAATTTCACACGACATGCCCAATAATCCATTCATCGGGGCGTCACTTTTCTTACGAGATGGGGAGAAGTTCGTGGATGCTGAGAGCGTCAAGTCATGGGGGATTGTATTGGGGACTTTCAGGGATTTCCTGGCCCGTGAGAAAGAAGCGGTTCAGGAGACATACTCCTAAGAGGCCTGTTTGGTCCGGCTCGTTATGCTATTAGTGGGAGTTGACAACATTTGAGAAGTATCAGAGAGGCTGATGATAGGCTGTGGTCATGATGAGCTTCGACAGCGTTGTAGGCGAGAACTGTTATCTCGGGCTAAGCGGAAGCGTTGGTATCAAGATAGTAAACTCAATAGAAATTCGCCACAAGTCAGGAATACTTCGAGCTATTGCATGTGAAGCCGGAATGATGGCTCATTTTTGATGCACATCCAGACAGGGATTAAGCATAATGGAATCATACACCTCTTTTTTTTCACTTCCGACCCCAATACCAGTATTTTTCAACAGCCGCAGCATGCACCTCGAACAAGTTATTTCCACTGCTCCAATCCATTAATCTAGATTGCCAATCCTTCGCGAAAAGTCAATCGTTTCAGTAATGGCCTTCTCAAGACTAATCCACTCTCTTCCAGCCCATTTTTGCAATAATCTGGGTGCAATGTCGTCCTCGATTTTATATGTCAACACAGGATCTCCCGGGATAAAGTCATCTTCGAAGTCCTCTTCTGGATATGAGGCGCGCAAGATCGCTAGCGCATTATTCCAATTGAAGGACTTGGCAAGGGCTGGAATGCGGGTACCCTTTACATCAGGATCGATAGCGGCAGCAACGTAAATGACAGCCACATCGGACACGTGGGTGTAGTACACTATCCAATTAGCTTCGTATCATGTTGCATCACATTCTTAAGAACTCACCTGTTGTGTTATCAACGAGTGCATCTGTCTTGCCGAGATATAACTGCTGCAGCAGTTGAGTAGGCATCGGGATAAAGTGTCTTGTATCCAGCGGGTCGCCCAGCGTCCAACATGGACTAACTGAATTGACTTCCCAAGGTAGCTTCTCATCTTCAACAAACTTCCAAACCGCTTTCTCGGCATCTACCCTAGCCGCCAAATAGACTATTAGCATACGAGTCAACTCGTATGGGGGCGGTGCTTTAGCTAGCTTGACTAAATCCTCATTCCAGGTTTTCTGGCCGACCACTGTTGTCTCGCCTGGTCTGGGCCATACTGCTGACCATAGGCCCGATGCGAGAACGAAACGCTTGATAGAGGGCTCCTTAGCGGCAGATCGACAGACTGTCAGAGCCGCCTCGATAGCTGAAGGGAAAGCCACGGTGGGATCTGGTGTATACTCGCTGATGTTTCCGATGTGAATCACGGCCGAGACGCCCTTGACTGCTTCATCGAAATCACCTGGTTTTGATGTGTCGGCAAGGACCAACTCCACCTTGCCTTGGTCGGCGAATGACTTTACGGAAGGGTGTTCGACAAGCCATTTACTGTATCCAAGGTCCCTGACTGTTCCGCGTACGTTGAATCCTTGCTTGAGGAGCTCTATAACCACATGACTGCCAGTGTAGCAATTAGCTCCTGTAACGAGAACCCACGATCCACGTGGGATAGCAGTTGGTAGATCGTCCATGCTGGATTGAAGAGACAGCTCAAAGATTCACTTGATACCTTCAGGGGGAACGCGAGCTCATAAGCGCGAACCACGCAGTCGGTCAGGATGTCGCATTCAAGTCCAATTGAGATCCCAAGGTTGAGAAGGTAGAATAGAAATGGGACGATATATGAGGCCTATCCCCGCTTGTTAGCGTGCAGCACGGAATTATTATACTTCCGCGGTTGCTAGCTTACGGTAGACCTGAATCCAAATGAAGGGATCGCCTCGGATCTGTTAGTCCAGGACTAAATTCTTAGTGAAGAGGCTAAGCATAGTTGGCAAAGACACCAGCAGGAGACAATTGACGAATGACAACACTTTTGTTTCGTAGCTATCTCAAAAAGATATCTCCGTGGTAAAACTACCATCGCAAATTCATTCGACATCAGTGAAACTCAATTGAACCTATTAGCTTGAGCTTCTGAAACTGTAAATATTCGAAGCATTCCATGACGCTAAGAATAAATGGTGTCAATATGTGGCGCTTTTGCTTTCCAGTCGATCAAAGATTGGCGGTGAAATTAGCCCGGATGAGTTTAGCTCTCGCCTCGACATTCAGGGGTTGGTGATTCACATGGAGCTTCGGGGTTCGTCTGACAAGTTCCGGAAATTGTACCGAGCCTGTCTTCAACCTCTCACGTTTCGCGACTTGTCTTGCTGGACCCATACTTCTGCATTACAGAGAAATGTGTAATCGCCGCTGCTCTGGATCATCGTCTGCGCTAGTATCTGGCGTCGATCCGAATCACCAATGCTTTCCTAGCAATGGGTTACCCATTAAGCACAGATCACGTCGGGAAATATATTGGAGGAAACTCTTTAATTAAGATCTGAGAGTACGGATACTGTACCATGTACTCTTTGCAAAATGTAATGGGGCTGTGGAGCAGCTTACCAGCAATCTGTCCAGTGAGCGACTCCCTCCTGTCACTCTAAAAACGTACTATGTACAGAGAATTACACAAGCTACCCTATTGCCATAAGGTTCAAACAATAAGCTGCCCAGGTCTATTGTCCCACCTTATATTTTATAGAATGCCTGGTATAGAATGAGAGTTCTTGGAACTCTATTGTAGAATGACCTGCTACGCGTGTCTTTTGCTACCCTCAAGGATATGTTCACGACGCAACTACCCTGCCTACTGAATCCGATAAACGTGTAATCTTCCTCCAATTCCAAAGGCTCTCTTGAGGAGTGAATCCTTACAGCAAAGCGAAGCAACTTCTTCCATAGAAATGTAGTGATGGGACGGTATCACTTGAATTGAGGGGAACCTGGTTCGATCAGCCGAATAAATGGCGCATAACTCCGTATCCAGAAGTTCGCTTATAACGCCTTGTTTGTAAAATCGTACCTACAGATTCAAGGGCGCATGATGTGATGATTGATGATCTGATAACTGCTGGTCTCAAATAAAACACTTGGTTATCCTCCATTTCACATCTTTGCCTCTACCAAGCACAAATTTATCATTCCTGTTACCATGTCTGACGACGAGCATATTGTTGCTGATGACGCTGTAAGCACCTGAATACCACAAGCTGGACTCGTGTTCATCGTCTTACCATTTCATAGGCTATAGGCAGTCTTTATGACGATGACGACTCTTCTCTTGGACGAGTGAGTACCCATCTATTAGTATAGTTATGTCTAACCCATGTAGGATGCTGCCAGTGAGAGTACATCGCTTAAATCAAGTATCATGAAGTACCGAGAGGAGAACGGAAGGACGTATCACGCATATAAAGACGGAGGTGAGAGCATAAGTTGGAATGAAAAGATAGCATCATGTTAACTTGCTACGTAACACAGCTTATGCTCTGCCCAACGATGAGGTAAGATACATACGCCGTTCTATTCTAGCAAGGCCATTGACTTAACGCAATCAGGTCGAGAATGAGCGACTAGGTACAAGAAGCCTCACTTTGCCATTCTTTTATCTACTAATGATCTTAAAGATTTACAGCATCACTTAATGCTTCTCACTTTCGACGGCAAGCTCCACATGACTCCGTTGCCAAGAAAGCTTGGCCGCGTATTTGACGTCGGATGCGGCACAGGAATCTGGGCGATCGAGTTTGGTTCGTAGTTGCGCTGCAGGTTCAACTGAGACAAGTACTGATAGTGATTTAGCGGACGAGCGTCCGGAGTCTGAGGTTTGTTCCTCGCCGAAGCGACCTCCCGTAATTTTGTCTGATTTGTGTAGGTTGTTGGAGTCGACCTGAGCCCGATCCAACCTTCAGTGTATGCATAACCTGAAACTACATCCGTCGGACCTCTGCTAACTATGTAGTAGAGTCCCGCCAAATGTCACCTTCTACGTGGACGACATTGAGGAGCCTTGGGACTATTCGGCCGAATTTGACTTCATTTTCGCCCGCTTTCTTACAGGATCCATCCGCGATTGGCCTAGGTTCTTCAAGCAGAGCTACGAGTAGGTCATGTTGTTTTATACGCATTTAGTATGGATCTAATCTCACCTCTCATAACCAGAAACCTCAATGCAGGCGGTGCGATTGAACTGATCGATTGCATCTATCCAATGGCATCAGACGATGACACCTTATCGACAGACTCCGCCTTATACAAATGGTCAAAACTACTTCTGGATACTTTTGCCGCAATGGGTTCTCCATTAGACAGTGCATTGAGATACAAGGAACAGCTCGAGGAAGCAGGCTTTGTTGACATCAATATCGTCAAGCGAAAATGGCCTTTGAACAGTTGGCCAAAGGACCCAAAGTACAAACAGCTTGGTTAGTGACCTTTTACTGCGCCCTATCCTCGATCCTCACAGCTCTTGTTGCAGGAATATGGTCTTATGAGAATGGGATGAACGGTTTATCTGCTGCAAGTCTAGCCGCATTCACCCGGCCTAAATGCCAAGGGGGCCTTGGCTGGAGCGTCGATGAGGTCGAAGTCTTTCTTACGGATGTTCGAAAGGATCTCAAGGACGTCAAAATCCATGCGTACTGCTCAATGTGAGTTTAAATGGTATATCGAGCCTCCAGAGAAGGACTAACGTTCACAAGTTGGTCTGTATATGCAACTAAGCCGAGTTATTAAATGTTGCCGGGTAAATGCTGCCCTAAGCTCTGGCGATAGACTGCCATATCCGAGCCCTGACCACCGGTATCCAACCTCGTTAGTGTACGACCATCATGTGATGGGATTCAGAAAACGGTGGATAGTTAAACAATACAGTGAACAGCAGAGGTCCAAGATTCGGGTGCCCGATGACTTGCATTGAAACTTATTGCAGCTCTCGAAAAGAATCTGAACTCGACCGACCTTTTTTACGACTACTACACAAGTCTAGGCCTAGGCGACTAGACCACTATAAGAGGGGCCGCATAAGGCGGCGTTAGAAGAGACACTATACGAAGAATAACGTGGCTCACCTTGGAAGCCCCTAGTATGATGAGCCGCCACAGTGTTCGAACCTGATGCCATGGCTTGGGATTCTCAGCGTTCGATTGGCGAGCATTCGATGCTAAACCGCATAGTAATATTTAGTCGTGAGCTTGGGCCGGGGTAATGGATCTGGACTCTACGTATATATGGCTGGTCAGTACGGCAAATCCGACGAACTAGGGCGCACCGCAAAATTAGGAGATTCATCTCCTTACGGCAAAGTTACGGCAATTACTCAAGGATCCGTCATAATCCAGCCCGGAATTTTTAGAACGCCATGTTTGCCCCAACAGACTGGTGTAACGTGGGGTTGAGGTACAGTAACCTTTCGTATTGTGGATGGTTAACTAATGGGCTAGAACTCCGCCTCCACTCATTTTAACATATCGTGCTAGATTACGGTATCTGTTGGTTGGACTATTGCCATTGCACTAGTTTATACTCTGTGTGAAATTGGCGCAGCTCATCTGGATGGTGAGACTACTCGTCTACCGGTACATACTGTACACTACGTAGTATCCTCAAACCTGACTGAGCGGAGCTTCCCGCGGGAATCTCCAATCAGATAGAACGTTGGTTCGTGGGGGAAACCCGTTTCAACGTCAAGCATCTTTATCTTTGTTCGCCGAAATAATCGACCAGTTCTTTTGACTAACTAGTTTGAGGAATGGAGGCTGGGATCTGTGTAATGAACTGGATACGAGTGGATGCTGTGTGCTTCGACTTTGCCGGTTATCCGTGCTGATCGCCTATGCTGACAAAAGTTCTAGGAGAGGGGACTAGGGTGTGACCGGGAGGTTAATTCATGCTTGAATGAAGCTTGACTCTGGCGTTCCCGACACAATTCGATGGAATGTTTCTCTACTGTCGATTAATCAGACTGCGAAGCCTGCAGATAGGATTAGCTATCGTGTATAAATTATAATAGACACTCTTCCACATGTCTCTCCCTACCTGATATAATTACTTAAGTAGAGCGAGAGGAGCAGATTAGAAGAGACAACAAGAGGGGCATGCGGGGAATAGAACTATCTCCGCAGAAAAAACAGGCTAACAAGCCCTTTGGGGTAGTCGAGTCATCCACAATCGGCACAAAATATCCGTAGGAGTGTGGAGGCTGCGGGGTCGTCCAATCACTTTGCAGTTATCTCATATCCTCGTGGGGATTCTCCGTATTCTCCCACAAGCCGTTTATTTTCTGACTGGGAAGTTGACCGAAGTCTAAACACTATAAACACCTTGCCCTCGTCCGTAGTCTTAAGAAAACAATCAAGGTTAATTGCCTAGACCTTCGATCTCTTCTCAAGTTACGCCCTACTTTGAGAATAACAGTCGAGATGAAGTTCAGACTTGGTAACCCGGCCGCTATGGCTGAGACACCTAGCGAGGTGCTTAACTGGAGACTCTACTGGAGTACCTTTGTCTTCGGTAAGTCATTTGCATGTTCAATATTCACAACCTTGTACTGAACAGCTCCCCAAAGGCATCCTTGGTGCTAGTCGTGGATTGGACGAAGGTCTCGTCGGAGGCATGGTCAATCTCAAGAGCTTCAAGGAAGAGTTCAACCTCGACGCAGGCTCAGAGCACCACCAAGCCCAAGTCGAGTCCAACATTACCAGCATGGTACAGATTGGTTCCATCGCAGGCTCGCTACTTGCATTTTTCATCTGCGACAAGATTGGACGTGTGCGATCGCTCCAGGTCCTTTGTGTGCTGTGGCTTGTCGGATTCATCATCGTTGTGACAAGTCATGGGAGTGTGGGTCAGGTCCTAGCTGGGCGATTCATCGCTGGACTAGGCATCGGCATGACAGTTGTGGTCGGTCCGACGTATCTTGCCGAGACAGCACCGAGAGCTATTCGTGGTATGCTCACCAACATCTTTGCTGGATCAGTCTACCTTGGTGTTATGATTGCCTATTTCAGCAACTGGGGGGCCTCTATCAATCTGCCCAACTCCTCTCGATGGCAATGGGTGGACCCCCAGATGTGCCACATTGGCTTCTCAGGGTAAGTCCTGACCATATCCTGTCAGACATCACAATCTAATCATCCTCTTACAGCCTACTTCTAATCCTATCCTTTACTGTCCCTGAGACCCCTCGTTGGCTTACAATGAAGGGTCGGAACGAAGAGAGTGCCAAGGCACTATGCAAACTCCGACAGCTCCCAGAGACGCATCCTTTCGTCCAAGCAGAGATGTACGGTATTCAAGAGCAGCTCGAGCGTGAGCAGGAAGCATTCCTTGGTGTATCGAAGTGGGGTAAGCTACGCGAGCTTCTTACTATCCCTGCCAACCGATATCGTCTTATGCTCGGCTTCATGGCCCAGCTCCTTGGCCAGTGGTCCGGTGCCAGCGCTATCACTATTTACGCTGTTGAGTTCTTTGGAGTCCTCGGAAAATCAGGTCAATCTGAGAAACTCTTCGCTACATGCATCCTCGGTGTGGTGAAGCTTAGCTCTGCGTACCTCTGCGCTTTCTTCTTGGTCGACTTCATCGGACGACGACGCTCTCTGTATGGCGGTATCACCCTCCAGATGATTTCTATCCTTTACATCGCCATCTTCCTCAGTATTGTCGGCACCGAAGCTCTTGAGAATGGAACCTTGACTCAATCTCAGAAGCACGCTGGTGTCGGTGCCGTCGTAATGCTCTATCTCTCAGGTGTAGGCTGGACAATGGGCTGGAATTCATTCCAGTATCTTGTCAACGCTGAGATCTGGCCTCTCCGTCTTCGAGCTTTGGGTAGTTCCATCACTATGTGCCTCCACTTTGCGAACCAGTACGGTAATACCAAGGCCGTTCCACTTATGCTCCTTTCCATGACAAGCACCGGCTTCTTTTTCTTTTGTGCGGCTGTTTGTCTTCTTGGTCTAATCTGGGTTTGGGCATTCGTCCCTGAGATGGCCGGTCGATCACTTGAGAGTACTGATGAGTTGTTTTCGCTTCCTTGGTACAAGATTGGTCGTTATGGAAACAAGCTCGCGCCTGATACTGAGGCTATCATGGCTAGGGACGAAAAGGCTGAGGTGAAGGGAGAAGCTAATGAGATAGAGTATGAACGCAAGGGCTAGATGGGCCTTTACGTGTGGGATAGATCTTAGACGAGTATGAAATGACTACTTTACACATATGCTCATGTCCGAAAATACAGCAGTGTCTCTTTTATCCTATATTCTTATCAGATGTAAGCCTTCCATACTAGCGTGCTGTTGACTCTCCGTGTTGTGTGGAGCAGTAATATGCTAGACAAAGAGTGAATCTTGGCTATGAAGGATTTGTACATTCGCTCTGAACGATATATGACAAGACAAGGGCCGGCCAATGACGGTTTCAAAATCACTTGAAAGATGAGATGAGACTGGAATGTTTCATGTTTCACAAATCGTACGACCGATGCAATCCACAGCTTGGGAGAGGGATCAGGCTGCTAGGGTTTAAACTCGCGAGATGGAGTAAAGTCGTCAGTGAAGGTACAAATGGTTCGGTCTAATTCGAAGGCGTGTTAATAAGGTTATCACGGAGCGGCTTCCAGGCAAAGTAAGTAATTAGATGATGATATGTATTTTGACTGCTGATATTGCTATACAAAGTAGCTTTGCATCAGACAGCCGTCATCTATATGTGTGTACAAGAACATAAACAAATATGTAACGGGGAAAGATATGTGCGATGAAGCCAAAACCTGGCTGTGAACCTTCCTATACTTCGAATAACCTCAAGACCAGCAATGAGATCTTAAATCGAAGCATACTCCTACTTAAGGACACTGCCAGTTTAACGGAGAGCGTTTACAACAGCGCCGTAGGCAGGCTTGGGCTGGTAGTAACGGTTGAAGAGGAGACCGTCCTTCTCCTTGCGCCAAGAGTCCTTGTCAGAGACACCCCAGACCGTGATGCCGACACACTTGGGAACATTGAGGCAGGCCTTGGTGACAACGGCGTAATCGTTGGCGGGGGCAGAACGGATATCGAGCTCAGTGATGGCAACTTCCTTAACACCAGTGGAAGCCATCTGCTGGAGAGCAGACTGGACACCGTAGGCGGCACCGGGGTCGAGATGGGTCTGGGAGCCGATACCGTCGATGGGGATGCCCTGGGCAATCCACTTCTTGACGTGGGCGACCATACCAGCCTTAAGCTTGGCGGCGTTGGGGTTCTCAATGCTATAGTCGTTGATGTACAGCTTGGCGTTGGGGTCGGCGGCGCGGGCGGCGCGGAAAGCAATGCCGACGAACTCCTCACCCAGAATCTGGGTGAAAGGAGAGTCCTTACGGAGGGAACCATCCCAGTCGAAAATCTCGTTGACGACGTCCTGTTCTTGTTAGTACGACATGAAGATAGAGTGGAATTAATGGTACGTACCCAGGCGTAGATCCTTCCCTTGAAGTGACCAGCAACGGCCTTGATGTGGTTCTCAATGGCCATCTTAAGCTGGTTCTTGTCCTTGATGTTGTGAACCCACTGAGGAAGCTGAGAGTGCCAGACAAGAGCGTGACCTCGGACCTTGAGGCCGCTCTGGGCGGCAAAGTTGACAACCTGATCAGCACCGGCGAAGTTGAACCTGCCCGGCTGGGGCTCGGTGGCATCCCACTTCATGCTATTCTCGGGAGTGACCTGACCGAAATCGGCCCTAATGATGGCGTTGTTCTGCTGGCTCTGGAGCAGGTTGGGGTCGGTAATGGTGCCGTAGTAGGTCTTGCCCTTGGCCTTCATCATCCTGTTGATGCTGCCTTGGGCCTGGCGAGGCTCAACGGAAGCAGGCATGGCCGCGACCAGCGAGGCGGTGAAGAGAAGAGAGGAGAACTTCATGGTGAATGATAGTGGTTTGAGTAGAAAGAATGACTGTGTTTAATTGACCTGCAATAGGAATGAATGAAGAGGTTTTGGTTGTTGAGTTTGTGTGAGAGTGAGTGATGAAGCCAAGTGCCAAGAGAGAGGCAAGGCAGGATCTTAAATATGTTAGATCGTTTGAGCTCGGTTCATCTGGATAGTCATGGCGGATAGCTTGATCATCACCCGTTGATGCTCGTGCCATACTCAAGACAAGGCGATCAGCAACCCACAAGGCAATGCAAGGACAAGCGAGTCTACATATTATTCCCGGAGCGGGATTCCTCCGTCATACAGCTTTTCCCTTCCGAATGAACCGGCGAAACCTTCCGATCGTTTTGAGGAGGTTGTTTCTATTCTCAGTATTCCGGTACCCGAATCAGCAAGGGAATGGGAAATATGGGCGATTCTGGCTTCCAATGTCCCGATTTACAGTCTAGACAGTCTAACAATCTTCAGATCGTTTGGGACTATGAGCACTAGGTATGGGAGTGCAGTATGGCTTCATGGCCCTATCGATGATTAAACAATTTCGTGTGGACTCCAGGTTAGAGAAAAATCAACATGTCAAATAAGTCATCGGGCTAAATGGAGGAACCTGCATTGTGACGATGGGATGTGATGGGATGAGGCTGACACAACTCTCGGCATTTTTGTTTACTTGGCAAAATGAAGATCACTAATGGTATTAACTAAGGGGGAAAACACCGAGTGTGTTCCATTGTGTGGCAGCACCTCAGTAATATCCTCTCGGCCCGTTAGTCTCGGTAATTCTCAGCCCAGCCTAGATAAGGGGCTTTCGTTCATTTCGGCTGGACTTGACAGTCTCATTTTTAGAAGCACGATCCGATTGCTGGTCTAGGGGGGACGATTTCCAAATCCCGTACTGTAAAGCCGGATCCACGTGGAGACTCTGTGGTTTCATGCAGGCATGGGTATCCGTAGGTGAAAAGATATTCTAGATTTCTTCCCGATTGATACTCATCTTGGTCAAATGTTCTTCCGCCAATCAAAAGTCTTTAATTACCCACTTCTGGTACTGTAGTTAACTGACCTTGGAACGGATAAATTGACGTAGGATCAAGTAATGGAGAAATATTGGCTATCTGCTGACTGGTACAACTCAACTGCATACGGAAATAACGAGATATGCATAAGGAGATTGATAGCTTTGCACAGTATGACACTCATGGACCTGCAATCGACAGCACTATGCGGATGACAAGCTCTGAGGAGTCTGCGTCAATGATATTGTCCAGTCAGTGGCTTTTGTGGCGCACTCTGTTAGTGCCTGGACTATTCTGGAATAGACACTTTCAGCCAATGTTAGCGCACCACGGTACGGAGGTACATGACAGTATGTTCACTATCCGTAACTTGCACCATGAAATGAAATGCTGCCCTTGGCATACTCGGACTACCCTACAGTTAACCCGATGGCACCAAATAGACGAAAATAATTCAATTATACACTTTACTCACAAGAAGAAGACCTATACAAGCTTTAAGATAAATTTCAATGTTAATTTAACGAAGTATTAAGGAATTGTCGCCACTCGAGACTCGTGCTTAGTTCAAAGAACAGTCGAATCAATACTTTGATGAATCCATACTAGTAAATAAAACATCTGCTGCCAGGAAGATCAACCTCCTAATACAACGCAAGTTTCACAGACTGTCTCCTGTGCGTCTTGGAATAAATCCATACCCTAAGTATTAACGGCAGTGTTAATTCTCATTTCGTGCCTCATCAACGACCGTGGATACTCGGTAGTCTTGCCTCAAAAATTAATATTTGAACTTGTACCAATATCCCTCTGAGGACAGACTGTTCTTGTCCAAACATTTCATACAAATAACATGACACTTCGGCCGTGTTTTGTTTGGTATGTTAATGATATGCACTCGATCGCAACATCAAGTGATCGTCTGGAGGGATCTGTGTACATAGTTTGTAGTTACATAGTATGTTGTCCCGAAACATCACAGGAGGGGCATCACTGCATGAGATTCCGGCGAGTGGCTTGAGTGGCCCTGCATTCAACGGACGGAGCATGTGGGGCAGCGATAAGGGTACAACAATCACAGCAGCGCTGGCGTAAGTGAGTGGACTATCTAGCCTTGGGCCAAAGTACATAACTCCGTTACATCTAACTAGCTAACTAGACATTTCAGTCAGTTCTACAAGTGGTTGAGCTTCCCGCATCTCTTTGGAGCTGTCAACTATCGCCAGCGTCACAAGAATGTGAGCTCCGGCCAAGTGTTTATTCCACTAAGACATGCCCTGACCTTAAAACAATTTACCCCTGTCCAGGGTTGACACTCAACCAACTAGCGAAGCTGTCAGACCTACCCTAAGCTAAATCCGGTGCTGGTCGCGGGTCAGAGGCAAAAGCCACAGCTGAACAAATGTTGCCAAGAGCAACTGAAACACCGGAGAATTGTAGACAGGGATGAATCCTTCCATCAATCATCAATCGTTACTTACCAGCGTCTACGGTGAAAGAAAACTTAGCTGCACTCGTAATGGAAATTGTATGGGAGCATTGGCCACGCTTTTCTTTACCCCAATGGTACCTTTTCTTACACACTATCACCTCACAGTTAAGCAAAATATCAACCTTAAAGATAGAGTATAACCAGGTTGCTAGCGCAAATTCTAGTATCATGCATACTTCCATAACTGCAATCGCTAGTGAGCCAGCACATATAAACTCACCTCAGCAGTATATATGAAAGTATAGACAGTGGAAAATATCTAGGGTTGTCACTTTTGTTGAGAGTCAGCAAAGATAGTAGCAATAAAGAATACGAGCGGTGAAATTCTCCGAATCCTTAGTTCAGGTGAAATGTTTGCAAGCCTCTCATTGGCCAGTCTCTGGAAACTGCTGCTGTTGAAACACGATGAAACCAGAAGCGACAGGGATCTCAGCTGCACAGAGGAACCAAACGTGTCTGAAGTTAAATTGGAGGCTGCTTAGAGTCCTTACAACAGGACGGAAAATGGGAGACGCTCTCAAGATAAACAAATGGGAATGTTCATTGGAAGCCAAGAAACGGCTGCCCTGGTACCGTTATGGTAGGATCGTGAGGCAACTTGAGACGAGAAAGGTACTGGGGTAAAATACGGGACGGTATAGTGGGCGCTGCCAAGGAAGCAACTGGATGAACTCGATATAAATACAATCAGACACCTCGCTTCAATTTTTTCGAATCATTCATTCAACAATCAGCCCATTTCATTCGTTTCACAGAGCTAGTCTCTCTTCATTCTTTCTTATCAACTTACTATCGTTATCTACATCGCTTGCGATCAATCAACACTCACTTCTCCTTTTACTATCAAAATGAAGACCACCACCTACGTTTCCGCTCTTCTCGGCCTGGCCTCCGCCGTCAGTGCCCACTACACCTTCGACAAGCTCACCCTCGGCGGCCAGCAGGAGGGCAAGGACAACGAGTACATCCGCAAGCACCAGAACGGATACATGCCCACCAAGTTCAAGGGCATCCCCAACGGCTCCATCTCCCCCAACGACAAGGACTTCACCTGTAACAAGGGCAGCACTGCTTCTCCCAACGTCTTCAA
Source organism: Fusarium chlamydosporum (assembly GCA_014898915.1). Lineage (NCBI taxonomy): Eukaryota > Fungi > Ascomycota > Sordariomycetes > Hypocreales > Nectriaceae > Fusarium > Fusarium chlamydosporum. The sequence goes on along the minus strand of JAAVUD010000201.1, from coordinate 135,359 downwards.
GGTGAAGGCTGGTGACGAGATCGGTCTTAAGCAGGCTTTCGGTGGCACCGGCATGCAGCACCCTGGTCCCATCCAGGTTTACGCCGCCAAGGTCGATGATGCTAAGACTGCTGACCCTTCCAACCTTGACTGGTACAAGATCCACCAGGCTCTTGTCTGCAAGGCTGGCACTCCCGAGCAGCTCCGTGGCCCCTCTTGGTGCTCTTGGGACGAGGACTCCGTCCACTTCAAGATCCCCTCCACTCTTCCCGACGGTCAGTACCTTGTCCGTGGTGAGCACATCGCCCTTCACGGTGCCCATGGTGGTGAGGCCGAGTTCTACTACGCCTGCGCCCAGCTCGAGGTCTCTGGCAACAGCGCCACCAGCATCCCCGGTACCTCTGTCAAGATCCCCGGCGTCTACAAGCAGGATGACCCTGCCGTCAACTTCTCCCTCTGGGGTTCTGCCACCGCCTACGATGTTACTCCCGGTCCTGATGTTATCCCCGGTGGTACCATCCGTGGTACTCCTGACGGTGCTTCCGGCGATGTCGTCAAGGAGGTTGCCGGCGGCGCTTCTTCTTCCACCGCCCCTGCTGCCGAGTCCCAGAACCAGAACCAGAACCAGCAGCCTCAGGCTAACAACGATGCTGGCTGCAACTCTGCACCTTACGTCCGCCGCCACGCCCGCGACGTCTCTCCCCGTGTCTAAGCTTTCATGGTAAATCTTGAGATGAAACTCCAAGCAATCAATTTGAGGCCAGTTGTGATAGACTGGTAAGTTTCACGCAGGTCGTGGTGTTTGACAGTTTCTCATTCATTGGCCTTTCGGACGAATACTACGATCTCGATATACGATAAGAAATTTTCTTCCTTTTACACTGTATTTATTACCATAGCTTAACTAGCTGCAATATATTCTTTCCGGGCTGGAAATCGAGTTTTGACATAAATTTGCTTGTGACTATGGTTTCATCTGAATGACAACTATCGTACTACATAGGTTAATACTGAGGGCTATTAGTCTGCACACCTCCATCATCATACTCAGGTACAGCGGTTGAACTGAAGCGGCCCAATGGAATGAAAGCGGTATCTTCTTTTCCTCTAATCTATTTACGGTCGCATGAGTATCGGTCTGAGTCACCCTCGCGTCCAGACACAGCGAATCACAAGTAGAGAGAGCCACATGCGGGGTATTATAGAACACGACAGCATTGGCGACTTATAGCATTTCACTCAGTCTAGAATACACTTGAAAGCACAAACATTCCAAGAGATCTAGCAATCATTCGCTCTCTAGTCTAGATACGCCATGACTATATCCGCAGAAGCCTTGCTCAAACACTACGAGTTCGATCCAACTCTGGTCGAGCGCGTAGATTTTCGTAAGGTCAAACACCCCATCGCAATTGTCGAGCCGGACCCTTCATGGCCTCAACACTTCGACCTCGCCAAAGCCCGCATCGAAACTGCTATCGGCAGCACAGCCCTCTCAATCAATCATGTCGGTTCGACTAGCGTACCAGACCTGCCCGCCAAAGCAGTCATAGACATCGATCTCACAGTCAAGGACGTCAACGACGAGGCATCCTACGCACCGGCGCTAGAGGCAGCAGGATTTCACTTCCTAGTCAGGGAGCCGCATTGGCACGGACACCGGTTCTTTTGCGACTATGGAGATGTGCCGACGAATTTACATGTATGGGGCCCAGATTGCCCGGAGGCAGCAAGGCACAAGATCTTTACGGACTGGTTAAGACGTAACGAGGAGGACCGGAAGTTGTATGAGAAAGTCAAGCGGGAATCTGCTGAAGCAAGTATCGCGAGTGGGGAGGATGTCATGGAGTACAACAAGAGGAAAGAGAACGTTATCCGTGAGATCTTACAAAGAGCTTTCAAGGACTTGGGTTACCTGTAACAAAATTACAATGGCGAGAAACTGGTATGTTTGCCCAGATGACAATGTTAGGACGTCAGTTATAAGCAAGCTTGTAGGACAAGCCTTGCAGGTCAGAGTAGAGGCTACAAGAAGGAGACGTAGTCTAGCATGCAGTAGTCTAACTTGCGACGCAAGAAGACGTGAGTCAATTCCTCCATATACTATCTGGGAAGCCTTCGTGCCTGAAGCTGGAAGAATATAGTCTTCGCTGGCTCATCATGAATGAACTCGATCCACGGAAGGTCTTCCAATTTTATCTTCTCTCGCACGGTCTGCCAGGAGAGTGTGGGGTCTACTACTGCCTCCCAGCATCCTCTAACCATAGAATTGGACGTCTCGATCGTCGAGAGGAAGCCCATTATCATGACCCAGATATCAAAAATTTGGTAACTCTTATCCTGAACCCCCATATTTGTGTAAATCATCCCAAATTGATTGTACAGCTTCGGGAGCTGTGGTCTTCGTACTGGGCTTCGAGAAAGCGTTGTGAGAAAAGCAAGCATTCCAAGTCTTAGTGCTTCGTCCATATGAGGCAGACGACCATTTTCCAAGCCTAGTAATTGCGTCTGAATGGTGCTGATCCGAGGTTGAGAGTCCTCCCACCTCAGATCCGTCTTGAAGGACATAGCATCCTTGATTTCTTGTACAAGGACCTGGAGGCTCCGAAAACACCCTGTTACCCATGGAGAAGATATCCCCAATCCTTGCAGGATGCCTGATTTACCAATCGGTAATGATAATGGCCCGGGGATAGCCAGTGTAAGATGCAAGGGCCCTCCGAAAGCCAGCGTCAGCCTTAGGTCGAATTGCTGAATCTTGAAAAGGAGTTTCGCGTCCATGTCGGTCGGAATATGGTCTCTGACCATGAGTAATCTCCCGATTCCTTTCAAATGCGTCGTTACTGCTTTGTAGTCTTCCAAAGCCTCTGCAGCAAATAATAGTATCAATATGGTCACCATTGTTGCCGAAGATTGCTGCCTTGAGGGTTGATGTAAACCCTCGTTCAATGAGGATAGGATCACACACAGCAGACTTTGTGTCCTGTTGGAGATGCAAGCATTGTAGCGGAGGTCATCTACAGCATGAGTGGCGAGGTAAATTGCACTCATAAGGGTCTTGTCTTGGTGGAGGAGTTGCAAGTTGTCGGTCATTCGGTTCTCAGAACTCAGTTCGAGTGGATAGACTGAGTGCAGAAGATTGTTGTATCTCATGACTATCAATGCGTGATCTTAGTAATTCTTTCTTGCAAGTCATCAATGCCATCTCACCTGTTTGCAACACTGATGATGGTAATTGTGAAGAGTCAACGCCGATATCGTCAATGCTCATACTTATTGGCAAAAGTAACGGTCGATAAAGACTGTCATTGTGCATCTTTGGACTAAGGTTTAGGGATGTTTCCCAATGATGGGTGACAATCGTATTGTTGCCAATATATTCGAGGGCACTATCCAATCTTGCACTACTCTTTCTGGCTTTCTTTCTCGATCGTCTCGAGTCTTGGCGTATATTGACTCCTTTCATGCACCGACTTCGAATAGTGGCTCGACTGCCTGAGTCCGAAGGGCGACCAGTGCCATCGACAGTTAAGAATATGAAGTTGCCTCCCGACATCGTATGGGTTAATCCCTATCCTATGTTCGGAAGAGACGAGGCTAATGGTGTTGTACTGATAAGGGAATGCAATGTGGACAAAGACTGATTCATGGCTAAATAGCTGAATAATGCGGTAAGTCTTAGATTACTACGCACTGCACAGTACGTAACCATGTGAGATGAATCCACAGTAATCAGTGACCAGACTGTTTGCCTATTCGGTCTTAGCGTTATCGACGAGCCCTTGATACTTGAACCGTCGGAGTTGAATCTGTCCGTGTCCGATCACGGTGGTTTTCCTCCTATCCAATAAGCACTGTAGCTGTGAGTTAGAGTGTTTGAACTAACCACTTTTGGTTTGCATTGTGGTCACTGAAAAAGTGATGAGATATGAGATACAGCCTCAGACTACAGGTCTCGAAGTCTTGATTTGTGATAAAAGTAGCTCGAATGTGGGTTTTTGGAGTTGCTCGACCAGATGAATGCCCTAAAGAGGAAAGGAAAATAATCATGCGCGGTACCAACAAACACCAAATTGTCTTGCATAGGTATCAATTTATCATATAAAGGCTCGATCTTGACTCCAACAATTCAATTGTGTTCATTAGCTCAAAGCCTTATTGTGACTTATATCTCTTGCATCTTTCAATATGGGAGCCCGAGAATCCGAATTTGCCAGTGCCTCCTCCAGACTTCCTGCCCTTACTCTGTCCTCCGGCCGTCTCCTCTTCCAGTCTCAATTCACCAAAACGCAATACCCCCCGAAAGATCTTGATCTCTCCAGTAAGACTGCTATTATCACAGGAGCCAATAACGGTCTTGGTTTTGCTTGCGCCAAACTTCTTCTGCAACATGGACTGAGCCACCTTATCATCGCTGTTCGCTCGGAAACTAAGGGTCGCGACGCTGCAGAACTGCTGCATCAAATTGCCTCAGACGCCAAAATAGAAGTCTGGATTCTAGACATGGGAAGCTATATATCCATAAGCCAATTCATAAAGCAATGCGAGACACTTTCTAGGCTCGACTTTGTTATCCTGAACGCAGGCATGGGCAATGCTAATTTTCAACTCAATGAGTCCACCGGTCATGAAGAGACTATGCAGGTCAACTTCCTGTCGACAATGTACCTCTCCGTTCTACTTCTGCCTATTCTCAAAAATAAAGCACCGCCATCAACTCCGGGGCGCCTGACTGTCGTTAACTCTGGGTCCGCTATGCATTGCGAGCTACCTGAGGCCAAATCGGATCCGTTACTCTCAGCTTTCGACTCGGAAGCCAAATTCGATGGTATGGGGCAGTATGCCAAGTCGAAATTGCTCTGTCAGCTTTTTATTGACAAGTTGGCGGGTTATATCGATGCTGGAGACGTTATCCTCAATTGTGTTGATCCGGGGTTGACTAAAGGCACCGGCCTTATGGAAAAGTCATCAGGACTAATTAAGGTTGTCCTGTCTGTCCTTGCGAAGCTGATTGGGCGTACCCAGGAGCAAGGCGCTTCTACCTACATCGACGCTGCTATTGTCAAGGGGGCTACAACACATGGGTCATATCTCATGGATTGGCGAATATACCCGTGAGTTATTGCGACCGATAAGCAAATCTAATGTATAATCTGACGTAACCTTTAGGTTTGGGAAGTATTACTATACCGAGGAACGACCGGAAGTTCAAAATCGGTTGTGGAAGGAGATGATGGATGAGTTCGAGTTTGGACACATGGAGTGGATTATAAACTCGATGAGTAGAAGAGACCAGGTTTCAAGTGGGTGATGAGAGAGTCAAGAGTCAGTTAAAACTCACAATGTCACTATCCAGTGTTGAATCTATGTATTCTTTTGGAGCTCTGTAATATATCAATTCATAGTCCTGGTTTAGGCTTCCGGGCTTTTATTGCACAAGCATCCTAAGCAAAAATAAATGACGACAGCAAAAGTTACGCGGTACTTGATAGCATCATTTCGATAATTGTGTGATTGTCGATACATTGACCCCTGCCTTCAAGTTAAAATACACAAGTCGAATGGGCTTGTTCCTTCTATCATCACTTGGTCGGCATTTAATACAGCTTCACTGATTTGACTGCGATACGAAAGAAACCCAATGCTTGGGGCTATAAGTTGCACCGAATAATTGAAAAGACTGCGCAAGCAACCTTTGACAAATAATGTCTGCAGATGTTGATCAACACGGTTCTGCTCAGCCAGTTGTTAAGGTTTAACCTCATTTCTCGACAAAGCTATTCTCATCTTGAGCCTTGTAAACCAAGATTTGCACATTGAATTCACCACCGATGTAACCCTTTGATAAGAGTACTGAGGCCAATTAGGAAGTCAGAAGCTTGATTTCCACTAGCAATCTCAAGCCAAGACGGTATCGGCAGCGCAAAGGTCCCTCTTAGCCTTTTACTGCACAACACCAGACGATATGCAATGCAACTCCCCTGAAATCACGGACGAACTATGCCCTTTAAGCACTTAATTCTAAAAGTCCCTTCGGCAGTCGAGCCAAATCGTAGAGAATGCAGGGGCTGCAATGCTATTCCCCTGAATGCCAAGCATTAAGACATGGGATGGCCTTGTCTTGATTGGTGCAACCCCATGATCCACTCTCGAAATCTAATCCGATTTTCGCTACGCTTGGCTAGAAGAGGGAGGTTAGAGATAATGAATGACGGGGGAATCGGAGCATTTCCAGGAACTTCTGCTTGTTGTATAGGAACTTCTGCGTTCTGATATGTAACACTACTCTATGTAGTAATTGGTCCCATGTGATCTAATCGCTTCGCTTGTGATGTCGACCTACCGTATCTGGACTATCACAGTTAGCATGTGTCGTGTCTGTTTCTTGTCGATAGTTATTTATATAATGTATTCTTCGAATCTTGTTTGCACTGCCAAGCTCTCCTCTTCAGCCACTCACTTTCTTTAACCACACCACACTCGTTACTGGGCTTATCCATTCATTTATCTTGTCGCTCGCTCAAAAAAACGAATCACACTCTTTTATCTTGCTATGGTTCGCTTAGGACTCACAGCTCTGCTTTTTGCAGGGCTGTCTCTTGCCCAGGATGAGTTGTCTCAGCCTGAACAGCCTGAACAGGGCACAGTGGCTCACTTGCCTGGTGCTTACATCTTCGAATTCGAAGAGAGCAAGGATTCTTCCGTCTTCTTCGACGAGGCAGATGGTCAATCCACCACCCGCGTGAAGTTCGATTACGATCTATTCAAAGGTGTCTCGATCCAATTCGACGATGTTGCCTCTGCTGAGGACTTGGCCGCAAAGATGGCTGCTCTCCCAGTCGTCAAGAATGTCTGGCCTGTCAAGGTATACGGCATTCCTACGCCCCGCGTGGAGTGGACCGCGAAGCCCGGGATGAAAGCTCCTCTTTCCAAGCGAGCCACCAATGATACGGCTGATACGTTCTCGCCGCATGTTATGACTCAGGTCGATAAGTTGCGCAAGAAGGGTATTACTGGTCACGGGATCAAGGTCGCTGTTATTGACACTGGTGTAAGTTGCCTTTGCCTGCAATCACTGTCAACATGCTAACATTCTTAGATCGACTACAAGCATCCTGCTCTAGGCGGTTGCTTTGGCCCCGATTGTCTCGTGTCTTTTGGTACGGATTTAGTTGGTGATGACTACGACGGTTTCAACGCTGTCCACCCCGACGATGATCCCATGGACTGCGGAGGTCACGGAACTCACGTTGCAGGCATCATCGCTGCCCAGACCAACCCCTTCGGATTTACCGGTGCAGCCCCAGGAGTTACCCTCGGCGCCTACCGAGTCTTTGGCTGCTCGGGTGAAGCCGGTAATGATGTTCTCATTGCTGCGTACAACCAGGCTTACCAAGATGGCGCTGACATTATTACTGCTTCCATTGGAGGTCCCAGTGGCTGGTCTGAGGAACCTTGGGCCGTGGCCGTCTCTCGAATTGTTGAGAAGGGTGTGCCATGCCCTGTATCTGCTGGCAACTCTGGTGATGTGGGCATGTTCTATGCCAGTACCGCGGCCAATGGCAACAAGGTCATGGCCATTGCCTCATACGACAACAGCGAGTACATCTCACTCCTCAAGGAGCATCACTACACCGTTGATGGTAGTGATAGCAAGGTTGCTTTTGGCATGACTGCTGGCAACCCCGCTGCTTGGGACGATGTGACTCTCCCCATCTGGGCGCCCAGTTTCGACACCTCTGTGGCTGACGGCGGTTGCGACCCATATCCCGCTGATACCCCCGATCTCAGCAAGTTCATCGTCGTGGTTCGTCGAGGAACCTGTACATTTGTCCAAAAGGCACAGAATGCTGCCAAGGCAGGAGCTAAGTACTTTATTGTTTACAACAATGCAGGTGGCGCCAATGAGATCGATGTATCTACTGTGGATGGCATCCTTGCTTCAGGTATGGTCACTTCCAAGGTTGGTGCCAAGTGGATGGGGCTCTTGAAAGAGGGCTCTAAGGTTACGCTTGAGATGTCTGCTGGCTCTGATGGAGATGTGGTCATGGAGGAGAGTAAGAACGACAAGACAGGCGGCGCAGTCAGCACGTACTCTTCATGGGGACCTACGTGGGAGATGGACGTCAAGCCACAGTTTGGCTCGCCTGGTGGTAACATTCTCTCGACATATCCTCTTGCCAAGGGCGGCTACGCTGTTCTATCTGGAACTTCGATGGCCTGCCCGCTCGTCGCCGCTACCATTGCACTCATCGCCGAGGTCCGTGGTACTCTTGACCCGGAGACCATTGAGAATCTTCTCGCGTCCACTTCAAACCCCCAGCTCTTCAATGATGGTACTGGCTTCGCAGACTATCTGGCCCCTGTCCCTCAACAGGGAGGTGGCATGATTCAGGCCTATGACGCTGCTTACTCTACTTTGTTGATGGATGTTTCTAGTCTGTCTTTCAACGACACCGATAACTTCATCAAGGTTCGCAACTTCACTCTTCACAACACTGGGAAGAAGGAGGTTGCCCTGAGTGTTTCGCACATCCCTACAAAGAGTGTCTACACTCTTGAGAAAGACAGCATCTACGCATCCACGTTTCCTAACGATGTTGTCGAAGCTCACGCTGAACTCAAGTTCAGTGAAGCCAAGGTTTCCCTCGGTGCTGGTGAGAAGGTTACTATCGAAGTCATGCCCACAGCCCCAGAGGGGCTTGATGCCAAGCGTCTCGCCCTTTGGTCCGGTTACATTGCCATTAATGGTACTGGAATTTCGCTCTCTCTTCCTTACCAGGGAATGACCGGTTCCCTACACGACTCTGTTGTTTTGGGCTCCGACGATACTTGGATTGCTAAGTCCAACGATAAGGATAACCTCACCCCTGTTCCCTCCAACACTACCTTTACCCTACCTGTCAAGGGCCAGAACGCTACCGATGCTCAACCCGCCCCTGCTTTAGCCTGGAAGCTCGCACTTGGCTCGGCCAAGCTCGAGGCTGAGCTCATCCCTGTTGGCGGTAACTCATCTAAGAGTCTTGGTGCACCTGCCGGATTTCCTGTGCAGTGGAACCCCATGGGCAAGGGCAATATCGTGTGGAATGGCAAGCTGGCTGATGGAGGATATGCGCCAGCTGGCAAATACAAGGTCAAATACCAGGCCTTGAGAATCTTTGGTGACGAGAAGGTGGAAAGTGACTGGGACAGGTCCGAGTCTCCTGTTTTTAGTGTCAAATACCCTTAAGCCCTGATCCCAAAGTTGTTTGGATAGGCTCCTGTGGTACCAAATAGTTAGTGTGATGCTGTGTGATTGGATCCTGGCAGTACATCGTTCACTCAAGATAATCTCCTTACGTCTTATGAGTTATACTATATAATGAAATAATGTATAGCCTTGCAATAGATTCATGGTCCCAAGTAGCGTCAACTAATGAAGCAAATTTGCTAGAGTGCTCTGAGCATCTTCTCTGTCAGTCTACTTCTTATAGACGGCTATTATGTCTGTTTTCTCCAGCTTCGGCAACACAAAGATTAGTCGTCACAGTCACACAGTCCAACAAGGGCTTGATCGATCCATATTATATTACATTACGGGTCTACCTCCTATTGTTCATCGCCAAAGACAACCGCGTGCTGGAATGCCCACTCGCGAATAGCACTAAAGTTTCGACATGTATGCAGAGTACTGAAGTCTGGCCAATGTCCTTCGAAGCCATCGTAGTACTTGAATGCAAATACCCCAGTATCACTCTGACACATTAGGTTCGTTCTCAAAAACTCAATGCAATGGTCTGCAAGATATGTCAGTGTCTCGAATTTCTCTGGGTATCTCGGAGAGCACTTACCCAAATGACCCCTCAGATCCTCTGGTTCGACGTCAATGTCGCCGCCAGTGTGAGAATAATACTCTTTATATGTCGCCTGCCTGAGAAGGTTGAGACAGTGAAGCTGGTGGAACACCTGTATTCCGACGCGATAACCCTTCTGACCTGTCTTGGGATCTTCAATCGTGAGTGAGGCTGGGTCAAGGCCAAGATTGTCAAGCTCCCCGCGGGTTATCATCTGGTCTCCGACATCGTAGGTGACGTGGTTCCATGCTTTATCGACCTCCGGACCAAAACCGACGAATTCGGTTTCTTTCGTGACCGGAGTGATGTTGTATCGGATGGTATGAAAGTCAGCAACCTCCTCTGCCGGTGCTACGCCAGGTTAGAAACGTCTTAAATCGGAGGGAAGTGTGCTGACAGTAAGGATACTCTGGAAGGCCTAACGTATTGCCGCGATGGTTACCAGTACGTATTAATATTGAGGATACGAAAAGTGTAAGAGACAACGAGAGCAGCACCCCGTGACATGCCCAGATCAGATATGGATGATGTGAGTAACGTGCGAAACGACTTGGGGTGCTGATGTATCTCTCGGACTGCGAAGTGAGAGAGCTCTTCTCATCATCGTCAGGCAAAGGACGGTATAATGACTGCATGTCGGATAATAATGCTTTGAGTAAAATGGTTGGCTGTAAATGAAATGGAATGGAGGTTGTATTTGTTGTTTTGAAAGACTGTCTAAAGAAAGATGGACCTAAATATGTCTCGGTGTGGCGTCAACCAACCCTTCAATACTATAAGCATACATATTGAACACTGTATTGCAGTTGCCCCTATTGAGAACTATTACTGACTGTGAATATGTAAGCGGCTATTCGGCTGCCAGATCGATCCTTGAAACGCCAAGTCGAGACGTTATATGAACGGCGCTAGTACCACATGTGGTAGTCCAGATGAGTAGTAATCGCCTCTCAGAATAGTTTCCCAGTTTCATGGCCCGAAGCTCGTCCCGAAGGTACGGCAACGTCACATTGGAAAATGGATCGAGGCATTAAAGTGTTTGACAGTTTCGTGGGACCTCCGCATTGGTGAGGTGGGCAGGGTTGTATTATCAGGGCATCTGAAGCAATTGGTGTAGTAGCTGTATCAGGGGAAGCGCTACGGCTATAACGGGTTTCATGAAACAAGCAGAAACATCAGCTGAATGTCCTATTCCACCAATCAATCGGCTGCCCAGAAGAAGCCTCTATGTCGCAGGTTTCGGCCGATATATCCGTTTTATGATTGGCCATCCGCAGCACCACCATTCATGGTCTCTCCCAAGGTCACTAGCAAGTTTGGAGATAGTATCACGACGCGCGCTATCTCTTTTGAGATGAAATCCATTCATCGAAGACGACGGCAATTCGGCATCATTCCTAAACACTCCAAGTCTTGTGTTGGTATTCGCGTTTGAGTATCCTGAAAACTGCAAGACCAGGGATCAAGATCTATTCTAAGAAATATCAGATTAGAGCGGACGAACAGTCGTCTGAATAATGAGATGAAGACTATAAGAACTTGGTCAATCTCGGCCACAAATTATTCGTGTCACTCAATTCATCTTCACTTCTTCAGACATTTGATCATTGCTTGACGCAATATCTCTTCATCATTCTAATCACTCTTGTACTCAAGGCTAGCCCTTTCTCTTCTATACCTTCTTTATTCTCCTGCCGGTCAGACTTCATTCTACCTATCACAAATATTCAGTCAACATGTACTTCTCAAACATCGTCGTTAGCGCTCTCGCCGCCCAGGCTTTCTCTCGTGACAGCCGATCGAGCTACTCCAGCGCTGGCAAGATTGCGGTATGTCCTATCTTTCAATCATCCGATCTCGTTACTGACCGGCTTCTATAGGCCTTAGTGGCTGTTGGTGCTATCCCAGGAAGTGCTCTTCCTATTTTCACTACTCTTGAAGTTCGAGAGGTAAGTCCCAATGAGTTCTATCAAAGATCAATAGGCTAATACACAAAGTAGCCTCACCACCAAGGTGCTCAAGGCAACCAAGGCCAGCAAGGAAAACAGAATGCTCAGGCCAACCAAAACCAGAATCAGAACGGCAACAACAACAATGCACAAGCTGATGCGGGGTGTAACGCTAAGAGGGATGAGAGCCTCGTTGCTCGCCATCATCAGGGAAACCAGGGTGGCAATGGTAACGCCAACGCCAATGCTAATGCCGTTAACTGTAATGACAACAACAACAATGGCAACAACAAGCGAGACCTTGAGGTTAGACATCATCAGGGCGCGAAAGGCAATGGCCGCAAGAACAGAAACGGTAACAACAAGCGAGACTTGGAGGTGAGACACCACCAAGGTGCAAAGGGCAATGGCCGCAAGAACAGAAACGGCAACAACAAGCGCGATCTAGAGGTCAGACACCACCAGGGCGCGAAGGCCAACGGTCGCAAGAACAACAGAAACGGTAACAACAAGCGGGACCTGGAGGCTAGACACCACCAAGGTGCACAGGGAAATGGTGGTAACAACAACAATGCTAATGCCAACGGCAACAACAACAACAACGCCCAGAACGCCCAGAACAATGCCCAGAACAACGCTCAGAACAACGCCCAGGGCAATGCCCAGGGCAACAACGCTCAGAACAACGGCCAAAACGCTCAGAACAACAACAACAACAACGCTGGCTGCAACAACAAGCGAGGACTGGAAGCCCGACACCATCAAGGCGGACAGAACAATGGCGGCAATGCTAATGCCGCCAGTGCTTGCAACAACTAGTCAGAAGCAGCGTAAGCATCTTGATATCTTGTTGGGTTAGTGGGGATCTATATAATATGCCTAGGCTGGGGCACTCGCTGGAGGATGCAGCTTGGAGACTTTAACAAACAAGATTGAAAGCTGGCTTGGGGTAACAGGATACTTGAACATTAGTGGCTGGTCCATAAATAGCAGTAGCCAACACACTAAAATGTGACATTAAACCGATTGAGTGTCAGCTTCTGTTTGTAATTGGCTAGAATCCTTACTTGGCCCGCCTTGAGTAGAAGCAGGGTCCAGCACGTGATACCCCCAAGGAATGACTCTGAGAATCCGCAGAATCACCGATACTTGCGAGAACATGATAGAAAGAAGGGTATACTGTATATTACCAACTGAAGAACACTCAAAACCCTGACCTTTGTGCCTCCAGCAAAAACATTTATCAGAATGATTGCTGTTGAAAATTAATTCTGCTTATGCAGTGGCTTCGGCTAGAACACCTTACACCCATGTCTTTAAGTGGGCTATCAGACCACTTTGAAAACTCCTTCAAATAACTCTTTCGCTTTGCCTCTGTACCAAAAACCGACCCTTCTACATATCAGTTCTGCATCAATATTCACATTATGGCTCCCAAAAAACCTGAAGCAGTTATTGACAATGTGGTCGCCTTCGGAAGAGTTCGCAAGAACTTGAAGATGGGGTGCGTTGGTCTGCCCAACGTGGGAAAGTCGAGTCTGTTCAACCTCTTGACTGAACAGAACGCTGCAGCGGAGAATTATCCCTTCTGCACTATTGAGCCCAATGAAGCGAGATGTGCTGTTCCTGATGCTCGTTATGTAAGGCTTGGCAAGCGAATCAAGAATGGGGCAAGATGGCTAACATGAAAAGGACTTTCTCTGCGATCTCTGGAAGCCACCGTCCATGTATCCAGCTTACCTACAGGTTACCGATATTGCTGGTTTGATCAAGGGCGCTTCACAGGGAGAGGGACTTGGCAATGCTTTCCTGTCGCATATCCAAGCTGTCGACGGCATCTTCCATATTGTTCGGTAAGGTGTCATCCCTCATGTCCAAAACTTGTGCTAACAGTCCGATAGAGCATTTGATAATGATCAGGTTTTGCACGTTGACGATTCAATCGACCCTGTTCGTGATTTAAGTCAGTCGTGACGCATCTACTTACAAGTTACAAGACTGACAAGTGCCCTCCTCAGATACCATTCAAAGCGAGCTTTGTAAGAAGGACTTAGGTACGTGTCTCAACCCGGAGAGGCTTGAAGACATCTAACATAACATTATAGACATCCTGGACAAGCAAATCGTTGCCGAGGAGATGATTGTTAAGAAGGCTGGCGGCAAGTATAAGATGCTACCCCTCTTTTACGAGACTACATCCAAGATCCGAGCAGTAAGTCCTTATCTCCCCCATTTATCTATATTCACATGAGACAATTGCTAACTATTCAAGATGTTGGAGAAAGACCAGCCAGTGAGAGACGGCAGCTGGACACCGGCCGAGATCGCACTCATCAACGAGAAGATCCAACTCATTACTACCAAGCCAATCATCTACCTGGTCAACCTGACCATGAAAGATTACCTCCGACAAAAGAGCAAGTACCTGCCTTCCATAGCAAAGTGGGTGACCGAGCACGGAGGTACTGCACGAGATATCATCCCCTTCTCCATCGAGTTCGAGGAGAAGCTGCACAGTATGAAGGAGGATCCAGATGCCCAAGCTGAGTTTCTCAAAGAGAGCAAGGTTAAGTCTAAGCTGGACAAAATCATCACCGAGGGGTTCACTAAGCTTGGTTTACAATACTATTTCACTGGTATGACCCCCTTTTTTTTCCCAGTCAGCTTTACACGAGGCTCACTAACGTACTACCAGCTGGAGAGAAGGAGATTAGATGTTGGACGATTCCACGCGGATGTCTAGCACCTCAAGCTGCTGGTGCCATTCATAGTGACTTTGAGAGAGGCTTTATCAAAGCTGAAGTGGTGGCCTACCAAGACTTCCACGATCTCTGCGAGGGGAACAAGTCAATGGCGCCGATCAAAGCGGCTGGAAAGTATCGCCAGGAAGGAAAGTCTTACGTAAGTTGGGTTCTGGTTCGTGTTATTATAGTAGCTGACTCTGTTCTGCCTAGGTTGTCCAAGACGGTGATATCATTCACTTCCAATTCAGTAAGTCGGATTCTCTACTCTTTTATGTGATCCAAGTCTCTAACGGCGTTACAGACGTTTCAAACAAGAAATAGTCCCAAGTCGGATGAAAAAGGTCCCTATCGGTGCACCCGGTTTTCATGCCATGGTTTGAATGACAGCATGAACTCAATATATTGATCTATTCTCACGCTACTTTGACAGTATTCTAAGGCTTCTTTGTCAGGATCTTTCCCTTGCTATCATACCAAATCTTCTTGGCCTTAACTTGACGTAGGGAATCCTTGCCGGATGTCTTGGCATCGTGATAAAAGAGCCACCATTGACCTT
Organism: Fusarium chlamydosporum; assembly: GCA_014898915.1. NCBI lineage: Eukaryota > Fungi > Ascomycota > Sordariomycetes > Hypocreales > Nectriaceae > Fusarium > Fusarium chlamydosporum. The sequence goes on along the minus strand of JAAVUD010000201.1, from coordinate 120,298 downwards.
GGTACTTGACAATACTAGCATGGGTAGTCCAGCCCTCAACTGGCTCAAGAATCCTTCCCTGGTAAGTGTAAGGACCGTAAGGGTTTTTGGAAGTCGCATAGACAAGGTAGTGGGTTGTGCCAGTGGAATAGGTAAGGTAGTAGATCTTGTTACGCTTGTGGATCCAGGGGCCCTCGAAGAAGCGACGGTCCTCATCTTCGGAGAGCAGCGGCTTGCCGGTCTTGGGGTCGAGGATGAGCATATCGCGAGGCTTCTCTGCTAGGGTGTGCATATCTTTGCTCAATTTGGCAACCTGGGGGCTCAAGGCAGCAGTGCCATTTCCAGGCTCAGTGCCGGATTCGTTGTAGTTGTTCTTGTCTTGCCATCGTTGGAGCTGGCCTCCCATGATACCACCCCATACCAAGTACGCGCTGTCGTCTTCGTCGACGAAACTAGCAGGATCAATGCTGAAGGTGTGAGGAATCCAGCTCTTGTCAGCCTTGAATGGTCCGCCAGGGGTTGATGAAACAGCGACACCAATCCTGAAGATATCGTCCTTGTCCTTGGCAGGAAAGTATAGGTAATATTTTCCATTCTTGTGGGCGGCATCAGGAGCCCACATCTGACGTGAGGCCCAAGGGACGTCGTCGACTGAGAGGGCAACGCCATGGTCGACGGGCAGCGACCCGTAAATCTTGTCAATGGAGTAAATATGATAGTCTCTCATAGCGTACTGGCCTCCATCTTCGTCGTTATCGAAGCCAGCGTCAATGTCATGGGATGGATAGAGCCAAAGGGTGTCATTAAAGACATGGGCCGAAGGATCCGCAGTCCATCTACTAGTGACAAGAGGACAGTCGGTGGCTAGACTTTGGCCAGCGATAGAGAGAAGCGCCGTAGCTGGGAACAATAACTTGGACCTCATGATGGAAATATCGTGATGACTTGGTATCTCACAATGGAATGAGGCTGCCAGTTCTACTCAATTACTTCACAGCGATGTTCCTATGCTTTTATACTTATTTCTTTTCGCAATGAATGAACTGCCGTGTTGCGTCCCTTGATCTAATTTCCTTAGACTTTGAGATACCTGCCTGTTCCCCGCAGATCGGTGCGACGTTGCGGGGTAGTAGTTAGGTACTTGGCATTATGGATGTTCCGGATAAATTGCAGGGATCGCAATTACTGGATGAACGTTACAAAAGTGTACCTGGTGGATGTCTTTTAGCACTGGCGGGGACGAATAAGCATCAGTATTACTTCACTATTCCTCTGGGCGTAAGCTCGATGTCCTGTCTATAGAGCCGCATTTGAGGCTAAATGCGACTGCATCTCTTGGATTGAAAATCCGGTAACAAATCATCAAGTAGTCATTGACTTTGGGAGATCGACATTGGAATTGCTTAATCTGAGCTGGACAGAGCGTCATCGCGAATCAGAGACTGGCGCGCCTAACAATCCAGTCAGTTCCATATGTGAGTAAGCATGCGAGAGGACGAACTCGGCTGTTTTCCCCATGATATCCTGGTTCCACGGTCAAGGGAGTCCTCCGGAAGGACCTTCAAGATGCCAGTACTGGGCACCTACTGTGAGCTCTGATGCATGGCAGAAGTAAAATTAAAACTTGGCTTCATTCGTCTCGTATCTAAGGGTACATCTATATATATATTTACATGTTCTTGATGTTGTTAAGTGGATGGGTATAGTGGCTTGCGTCTATGAAGTTCTGCTCCTGCGCGTGATGGAATCCGGCGTGTATACGTTTGACAAGCGTGTCAAGAAGAAGCTGACGCAGGTCGTTTGCGGGATAATCCTTGTGGAACCAATGATGGCGGATAAAAACTCCACCACATGTCTTGTCTCCAATGTATGGGCTTCCATTCCCGTCCATGCATGGGATCGTGCGCACGTCATCCGTACGGTTATAATCGTAGCGGACATAATTGGAAAACGCCGCCTGCTCGTGTGCCCAATCGTTGGCCCATCTTCGACAACCCTTGTATTTCGTCTCGGAGGGGCACTGGTTCCAGTCATGGAAGAGCTCTTGGGTCCGGTTGCTTTGCCGAGCCACAATAAAGCCTGTGTTCTGCATCACTCGGCCTTTTTCGTCGCGGTTCTTTGGAGAGTCGGGATCGTTGGAGAGGGCGAGGAGGGTATTGTCTGTTATGTTCCATAGACTCATCAACCACTCGAAGGGCATCTCGGGATACATAAAGACGGCGTCGGCATCAAGAAAGACGACGGTTTCGTGGGTCTTGAGCGCTTCCTTGATCATCGGGACCTTTACCCACGTCCCGTGGCGATTGCGATAGTTGGGGGCTCGGATGAATTGGTAGTCGTAGCCGTGGATCATGGCTGTAGAGAAGCAATGCGTTAGAAAGCTGTCGCAAATTAAAGGGAGGGCGACGACATACCGTAGAGGTAGTGATTCATCATTCCAGCTGTCCTTCCTGTCATTTCATTGGCATTCAAGGACGTTTTGTTCATCATGGCGCCAGCGCCAGTGTCCAATCGTGTATCCACATCCAGAATGAGCAGCTTCTTCTTTAAAGGTGGCCATCGTTGGTTGTTCTTGTTAATCTTGTAGCTGTAGCCCTCTTTTGACAAGAACTCTGTGGCGTTGAGGTCGTGGAGGAAGGGCTTCCACAGATGATGCATCAACTGCGGCGTGTTTTCGTCAAGTGTCGCTGGTAGCGGGGTCGAAAGGGAAGAGCTGATCAAATCACAAGTTAGGAGTGAGACATTCGCCAAGCAATTGATGGATGGATTTTGTGATAACTCACCGGAAAGCCAAGTCGCTGGCTGATGGAAAGTAGAACAGCCAAGAGTGTACCGCCAGTCCAAAAATGACCAAAATGCCCATAGCGAGTAAGACACCTCTGCGCCTATTGGCACGAAGCAGAAATAGGTGATCCATGACGGCGGGGTCTGGGAAGTCAAGTCACAAAGACTTTTGACACTCCTGCAGATTACCAGTAATTAAGAGAATGTCAGGGTCTTGTCTTGGAGGCGAAGAAAATGCCGGGAAATAAGAAGAGCAACATTATGGAGGTGTCGTCCTAGGGGTAGCGGGTGACGGACTAATAACACGAAAATTCAGCTCGTATTGTTGAATCCTTTTTCTGTTTAATTATGTTTGAAGACGGCCATTAAGTTTGACGGGCTTGCTGTGCAGTAAAGGGGGACTAGACTACCTTACTGATACGGAATGAACCGAGACGGAGGCTGGCAAGTCTTTTTCCAGTGCAAATCTTGTCGTTATTTTACGAGGTGGAGCTCAAGTTTATCTTGACAAGTCTTTTCATTGGGGAAAGCGTAAAGCTTGTCAGCTGGATAGCCACTTAAAAGAGTTGAAGTGTCCACGCCCTCTGTTTGCGTGCCGAGATATCCAGGACCCATCTTGCCGTCAGCCGAATTTCGGTCTATTGGATCCTTTCAGCCCTCCCAGCTGTCTTGACAGTCGGCCCAACCGACCTTTTTGGGCCATTTTAGCTATGGTTCCAGAACAGGAACTATTGTTTTGCTGTTGGTCGTGTGTGCATAGCCTCGTTAGAATCCGCTCTGACAGCCGATTTTCCGCTGTGGCGCAGTCTCGTTGCAGGGGTATATGATATGATAGACTGACTGGTTTGTATTTCTGTAGCGAGAGAAGCCTTGGTACTGGTTAGAGAGCCAGAATCAGATCACGCTACCTTTAACGGTTTTTGGTCATGGCTTCATTGAATCGTCCGATAGCAATCCTCTGAACGCGTCTTACGGAGGCGCTTTACGGTTCGAGTCAGACACTGCGCCACAACGCAAACGGCCTACTGTTGACCATTTGAGTAATAGCCGATTAACTCAGCGCTAGGCACTCATTTTCTATTCCTGTACGAAAGGTTCCCCATGTCAGCATAATTAGCTACGATAAGGAGGAAGATACGGTAGGTAGATGTTATAAGCATGTTTACCCTTTACCATACGCTGCTTCGGGATCCTGGTTCACTTTATACTTTCTATCTGTATATCCTCTTCCTTCTCTCTCTTGAAGCTTTATTATCTACACACCCTCCTTGCTCCCGTCTGCCTTGTTATTCTTATTTCTAGATGATGGCTTGCTGCACGTAGTAGTACTTTCTTTTTATCGTCCACTAGCGTCGATCACCATCTTTCCAATTGCATATAAGCAATCTTGATAAATGTACAGCGCACTATTACCACTATAATGCTTAGGACAGACTCCAAAGTCGGTATGTGATTTCGCTGTTCAAGCTATCTCTGCAAACCTTGATGGTCTGGAAGCTTGAATTGTAATAGTTGCCAGGAGAGGAGATTTCTACTTGGGTCAATCTTATCCCCCACATACCCTCGGTCTGCTGTGTGTGAAATGATAGCTCACAAGGCTGTCCTTCTTGCATCCGGCAATGAAGTTTTAGCTGTAACAGGAAGCTGAAAACTTTCAGGATTCCAAATTATCGGATGTCTAGAACCACGACAGCTATAAGGGATAGAGCCACTACGTGGATGATAGTGCTTCAAGCTTTGGTCAACTTTTATACAAAAATCACAATCTTTACACACTAATGACTTGATACTGTCAGGTTTACATAGTCCACAGCTCTCGAAAGAGACATGATTTTTCTAACAAAATGATTTGCAATGTCTGTGTCCCTGTCATTGTTGAGTCCAAAACCGTAACCGAGACTTAGATAGCCAAGGCGATCCCCACAACGACTGAGGCTCAGATAGAGCCGTTGCAACTAGGGTGTCAATAGTCAGGAGCAGTCAGCAAGCCGGCGATCTGTTAACTCACGTCTAATTAAACGAGTAAGTTGAAGGTTAGATACGCCTTATCTCGTCGGCATCCGTCACTACTCGAGCTATAAAAACCAGTACAATACCTGTACCACCGCTGCGCCCGCTGGGTTCAGATCTATCAAGAAACAATGTGCCAAATGTCTTGCTAGACATATGGCTGGAGCACACATCGGCCACATGCATCCCCAAGACACATTCCCAACGCTTCCCACTACGTTCAGCGAATCGGATGCACGTGCTCTTTTTTATAAAGCTTAACCAAAGCTTGAAGTTTTATATTTAAGTAGAATCGAAGACACTAATGAAGTACAATAAACCTGTCAATCTGCCATGTAAGACAATCTTCAAAGCTGCCGTACTCAAGACTCGGACACAAATTATCACGAACACAGGAGCAGAAACGCAGACAAGATATCCCGTCGGGGTGGAGGTAAAGAGGAAGAGGAAGAGGAAGAGAAACAGTAATTGCTTCTATTACGGTCTTTTAGGTGTATAACCTGCTTTCTGACAACAGCAAAAGGCGTCAAGTCTAAGAGGCTTATGTCAACTTGAACACCAGACATTACATCACGATGCTTCACTTCACCAAGGGATGATTCTTTTTCCGATTCCTAGCGCTGTGCGCAAGTAGCCGAATGTAGCATAGCATGGTTCTCCGCGTTATCGTTGCCTCGGCAAATATGATTGATACGCCGGCTAGACAAGGGAATCCGATCACAGTGCCTGATTTGGTAACTAAGTACGGCATAACGATCGCCATTAAGTCACGGGTCAACGCGGGGGTGCCAGAAGGAGACCAACAAGTGAGAGCACAACGGAACTCAACTTCCTAGTTATTGATTCAACATTCTTATTTACCTGTTCTAATAGACCCCTTCGTCCAGCAAGTTCACCGCCATCATGACCCAAAGCAAGCAAGGCTCAATTCCTCTCGGGGCGTATCTCTTCACCCGCCTCAAACAGCTCGGCATAGGGTCCGTTTTCGGCGTTCCCGGTGACTACAACTTGAAGCTCCTCGATTATGTCAAACCAGCCGGCCTACACTGGGTTGGCAACTGCAACGAACTCAACGCCGCCTATGCAGCAGATGGTTACTCTCGCATGCACAGTCTGGGTGTAGTCGTCACAACCTTTGGAGTGGGTGAATTATCAGCTATCAATGCCATTGCTGGTGCATACGCTGAACGAGCACCGGTCCTCCATATCGTTGGTGCGCCGCCGCGTGCTACTCAGAGCGCAAGGTTGAATGTTCACCACACCTTCTTAGATGGTGAATATAAAAGGTTTGCGGCCATGCATGCGCATGTCACTGCTGCGCAAGTTTGCTTGACGGATGGGATGGGCGCGGCAGAAAGAATTGATTGGATTATTGAGCAAGCAATGATCTTGCAAAGACCAGTGTATCTTCAAATTCCTGACGATATGGTTCAACTACCTATTCCTACGAGTAATCTCGATGTGAGAAGTGTTATTAGCTCTGCACTTGGTGCTACAGACCTCGATCTGGGAAGTATTGATAACATCTTGGACCGAATTTACTCGGCTCAAAACCCGTTGATCCTTGTTGACGGCGAAAGTCGTAACATGGGAGTTCTGAACGAGGTCAGCGAGATCATCAATATCACAGCCTGGCCGACTTGGACGTCAGCTTTCGGCAAAGGCCTTGTTAACGAAGAGTTACCCAACGTTCATGGTGTCTACCTAGCAAACTGCGGTGACAAGAAGGCGCTGGAATACTTTAAAGCGGCTGATCTAGTCCTCTTCTTTGGACCTCATCTTAGTAACATCAACACTGGCATTTTCACGGCAATTCCTAGCGAGGAGGCCACAATCTCATTCTCGCCGGACCAGATCAAGATCGCTAAAACAGTCATTCGCGACCAGCCACCAAAGCCTTTTATTCAAAAGTTACTCAGCAAGTTGGACCCTTCGCGACTTACCAAGACCGATGGACCGACAATTCCTGCCCGACGGCAACCTGAGCCTGACTCATCCGGATCCATCACTCAGGAATTGTTCTATCCATATGTCAATCCCATGTTCCGCCGTAACGACACCATCTTGACCGAAACAGGCACTGCCGCAGAAGGTGGCAAGGTTTTCAAACTCCCCGAAGGATGCCGGTTTTTTACAGCCGTCACCTGGTTATCAATTGGTTACATGCTTCCCGCTACGCTTGGGGCCGCTCTGGCGCAACGCGATAAAAACACCCATAACAAAGATACGGAGCGCACTATTCTTTTCATCGGAGATGGGAGTCTACAAATGACGGCCCAGGAAATCAGCGTCATGGTAAAGGAAAACCTCAACATTGTGATTTTTGTCATCAATAACAACGGTTACACTATTGAGCGCGCCATTCACGGGAGGAAACAGGACTACAATGACATCGCGCCGTGGAACTTCAAGCATGCTCTAGGCTTATTTGGGTATAGTGATGCAGATCTTCAGAGGCGATATCTCGCGGCAAAAACTTGGGGAGAACTGAGGACTGCGCTTGACTCGGAGGCGTTGAAGCAGAATGACGGTGTTAAGATGATTGAAGTCTTTATGGACCAGGAAGACTGCACTGGAGAGTTGAGGGGACTGTTGGAAAAACAAATAGCTAGGGAGACTGGGAAGGAATAGAGCATAAGGTAGTAAAGTTAGATAGAACTACCAAACACAATTGCAATTAAGAGAGGCCACTATGGCATGATACCTAATAGATGACAAGCTGAGATTAATATTGAGATAGGGTACTCTCAACATATCAGTTCTACACTTCTCACTTATTTGATCTGTTGCTGATTGGTGTTCTGATATTCTGATGTTCTTGTCAAAAAATCACTTACAGAGTCCCTACCCTACACTCTATCTGTATCTCGATTTGGATCACTCGGTGGGAACTCCACTTGGCAAAATGTGACGTCAATAGGCCTGATATTATTTTCTCAAATCTCAATGCGTAGTACGGTAGTACAAACGTCGGCGGTCAACGCCGACAATTTGCGGGCGCGCTACGTTGTTTAGACTTGTTTAGCCTAACCGCTACCGATCTGAGTCAATTCATGCTCTTGTCGTATAGCGAGCGGTAAAGCTGTTCAACTCGTTTCTGTCATTTTGATTCTGCATGACGGATGACAACACATGTCACGGCATGATATGAGGAAGATCAAAACACCAAGTGAAGATGGAAGCTTTGACACGGAGAGCCCGGCCGACGGCATTCAGAAACTCAAGTCAGTGCGTCAACATCGACCCGAGACTTTGGCTCTGTCCTTTCTTCCTTGTTTCTGTACCTGACTTGTTTCGCTGAGAGCCAACAGGAATCCATCCCATCTATCTTGTTCATTCATCCATCTATGCATCCACACTCGACGAGCTAAGCTTACTCTACAGAAAAGCTTACGACGCTTACCGCTCGAATCAGGGACATCATCACATCCATAAACTGGAGTGCTGCCTCCCTTCAACCCGCTAGTCATAAGCCTAACGCAGGTACCATCATTAGCGTCAGGGGCACCGAACACTCAAAAAGCAAGGCGGCAGTCCTTGGATGCACCTCTCGTATACCTCTCGACCATCCAATTGGTCAGACTGATCTCTTTAGTCAGGGCCCGAGAGCCGACTTCCGAACAAGGATTCGCTTGGTGCACTGGTAAATTACCTCTTCGTATAAACTGGCAGAGAGACGAGCCCAAAAATAAACACGAGCTTTTGCTGGGTCCTTGCGCTCATCATATCCCCGCATGTGGACCACCATGGATCGATCATCTGGGATCGAGAGACAACAATAGAACAAAGCAAAGCAAATCGAAGCGAGGTAAAGCAAATAATAGCTGAGTCGAATTGAGTTATAAAGAGGGTCACATTCCTTCCTCTCCAGTCTTCTTTCTTTCCCTCTCTATCCCAGACACGACAATCACATTCGTTCTTAATCCAACTTCTCGCGTCCTTCGCTTAATAATTACACTCGCTTTTAAGTTAATACTTTTGCACCAACCGTCAAAATGGGTTTCATCAAGACTGCTGCTCTCGCTAGCGCCCTTCTCGGCGCTGCCAACGCCTCTCCTCACTATGCTCCTCCTTCCAACGAGACCATCCACTACACCACTGAGGTCGTCACTCACCTGACCACCTACTGCCCTGGAAAGACCACTCTCACCTACGGTGACAAGACCTACACTGTCACCGAGGCCACCACTCTGACCATTGAGGACTGCTCTTGCACCATCACCAAGCCCGTTGCTACCGCCACCGGCTATGCTCCTCCTAAGCCTACCCACACCGGCGACTGCGCTGAGATGTGCTCCGACAAGTACGACGAGTGCCGCGTTGCTCCCGATGCCAACATGGCTGAGTGCGCTGCTGAGTACGCTGCTTGCCTTGGCTACAACCCCTGGGAGAGTGGCAAGTTTGTCCAGCCCACTGCTTGCCACAAGGGCCCCAAGCCCACTGGTCCTGTCTACACCACCGAGGTTGTCACCAAGCTGACCACCTACTGCCCTGAGAAGACCACTCTCACCTACGGCAACCAGACCATCCCCGTCACCAAGCCCGGTACCGTCACTGTTACTGGCATTCACCACACCACCACCTCTTGCGTTGCCCCTACCGGCTATGCTCCTCCCGCTACTCCTTCCACCCCCGCTCAGGCCAAGGACTGCGCTGAGATGTGCACTGACAAGTACAACTCTTGCCGTGAGGTTTCTGGCTCCAACAAGGCCCAGTGCACTGCTGAGTTCGCTGAGTGCCTCGGATATGCTCCCTTCGACAACCAGGGTAACTTCGTCACCCCCACTGCCTGCCACGGTCCCGTCGCTGGTCCCACTGGTGGTGCTAGCAAGCCTTCCGGTGCCAACCCTCCCGCTGTTGTTCCCTCCGGTACTGGCGCTGGTGCTCCCCCTGCCCACACTCCCACTGCCGTCACTGCCGGTGCCGCCCAGGTTGTCCCTGCCGGTATCATGGCTGTCGTTGGTGCTATTGCCCTTCTTTAAATGTCTTCCTGACAGGAGATATTAGCCTATTCTAAATAGACATTTTTACTACATAGATTTATATATGTACATTTTGTTTTACCTTGACTCGAGATGTGAACGTGACCCGCAGCGAACAACCCTGCTCAACCTTTGCTGCCTTGATGATACCTACTATATATATATATTGTATGTCTTGTCAACCCCCATTACCCTTCCATTAATATGATGTATTTCGAAAATAAGGCATGCCTTCAAAGGAAGGAAGCAAAGAATATTGCTACCTACCAATGCACTTGTCCCCCGCTTCTTAGCACCTTATGGATGCAAAAAATGAGGTTCTGCCCGGGCTCGAACCGGGGACCTTCTCGGTGTTAACGAGATGTCATAACCAACTAGACCACAGTACCAATGCTGCTAGAACGCTTGATGCAAGGGTCACTGCAATTTAAAAATATATAGGACACACAACGTGGTTGTCATACATCAGAGGCGTTTTCGTAGATGAGATTCATAACCAACTAGATCACAGTACCAATGCTGTTGGAACGCTTGATACAACAGCTGCTGCGAAATTGGTCATGTCGGATAACCAACTTAGTTGTTACGCATCAGAAGCCTGCTCGTAAACGAGATTCATAACCAGCTAGACCACAGCACCATGCTCTCAATTGATTCGTTGACCAAGTTACCGTTACTCTGCGTCGTATATCCTCGAGTGTTGTATTCGTAGAGTCGATGATAGGTATCCATCGGAACTTCTCGCCTTCCACGTACCAGGCTCGCGCTCCTCACATACACTTACAGAAGAGCCTGGAACTCTTCGGTGGTTATTTGTGGAAAAAGAATGTGCTGTGAAGCAAGAACCATCCGGCGCGTGTTGGGTCATGTGCACGATCATTGAAGTTAATTCCGAGAATGGATTGTGTGGCGTAGTCTGGATCAAGTGGCTTACTCGACATGTCCAATCCCAACAACCCAGTATCCGGATACGTGATCACAATGATATCATAAATCTGTGGCAATGCTGTTCCAAGGCTTTTATAACCTGAAGCGGTTCTCCTTCCATGCTACACAGTACTTTGCTTGTGCATTGCCTTTTCTTGAACCCTATCAACACCCTGTTATCAGCAGAAACCAAGTCAAGGTGCGATTGACCGGTGTAAAGGTCAATAGCCTCCTATTAACTACGTTCCCAGATGCCAACTACCTCCGGTACAGTCAGCAGCTTCGACGGAGGGAACAAAATCACAGCTACCTTTGTCGTCGATGGGGTCCAGTGCACTTTTAACGGCAGCTTCAATCCTCCAGTGGGAGACTTCAAAAGTTACGATGCGAAGCTCGATTACAATGACATCAAACAGTTGACCACTCAGCGAGAATTTAGTGGAAAAGTCAATTCTCAGAACCTCGTCATCGATACGAATAACGGCGCAAAGATCACGAGTCACTCCGACACGCCAATATCACCCGTCAGTCGGTTCTCTGGAAGGGGAAGCTGGGAGCACAGCTGATGGGAAGATGTCAAGAGTTGTATACTTACAATACCGTGGTGCTGTGAGGGGGTATTATTTTACATAGGACCGGCGATGGAAGAGCAAATCGAGACATGTTATGGATAGAACCCAATTAAAAGATTACGTATCTGCTAACAAAATGTTAGATGGAAAAGCCACCATGTTCTTTATTCATGTTTTCCAGAATGTTAAATTCCTTGACACCTTAGGTAACAGCGAGCCGAAGATTGTGTATTCGCACTGGGAGCAAATGCGCTCAACTTCCACCACTATGTGTCTGTCTCAGGTACGCCCTTGTCCCTGGACACCATCAGTCCCTTCGTAAGCGGTGGAGGTATTGTAGTAGTCCGAGAGCATGAACGATCTTGGCAGCAGTAGAGCTTTTGGACTATCGGCCACCATGTTCCCCATATCCTTCCCCGGTGTAATTGTCAAGCGTATGCCAAGCGAAGCAGTAAAATGATACCCAGCTGGTGGACTTGGAGATCCCTCAACAGGACGAAAGTCGTTTGACGGTGCAGTGTGACGACTGATAGGAAACGCAAGCTTCTTGGAATGACATCTTCTTGAATGGCCACCTCGAAGAGTAGCCTACCATTTAACAGCAAGGCCTCTCGGACATGCGTATACAGTTTCTGCTTTGTGGATTTTCGCACCGCAATCCCCATCTGGATATCCGTCTTCTGGAAAGTTCATTTGTTTCTCCTCTGCAGGTGGTTCCTCGGCTGGCGGCTCTTCCTCAGGTGGCTCTTCCGCAGGCGGCTCTTCAGCAGGTGGTTCCTCAGCAGGTGGTTCCTCATCAGGTGGTGCCCCTGCCTTCTTGCGTTTCATGTAGTAGTAGCCGGCGCCCCCGAGAACAACGACAGCAAGGGCTATTACTTGCCATGTTGGGAGGCCAAGCAATCCGCCAGCGTCCATGCTGAGACCATATGCACTGCGGGGATAAACCGTTGCTGTGCTTGGAAGATTGGCGGGTGGTCTGATAGGATGGACAATCATTCTGACGGTATGATTTGACTTGCAGTGCTGGGTTTCATGACAAAAATGGTGCTCTGGTGGTTGTAAGGATGCTGTTACGGTCTGACGCATTTGTTGGGTTGATGGCAGAAAGTGAGATATGAAAACAAGGGGAGCCTCGTTTGTGTAGCGATCATGCCCTAAGACACGTTGTCAAACTCAACCTAATCACTTCGGCGACAAGACTTGGATTTGAGTATGTTTCTCAAAGCTAGTTGCAAACCTTCGTTGCTGAGTACTGCTGATAGAGCAAAAGCATCATAGCACTGATAAGGAATCAGCCTCTTCAGTCTGGTGTTCTGGCTCTGCTGTATGACATCTACAAGGCAACTTCACATCTTCCTCCCTTAGGCACTATAAAGAACTCCCCAACCTGCGCCATCATCTCATCTGTCATATCTCGATGCAACCTCAATCCCTTGCACCGGCGGAAGAGAGTAGCCAGTGTGAAGAGAATCTCCATGCGTGCGAGGTGCATACCGATACAGCGTCTTGCGCCTATGCTGAATGGGACATGTGCCCTATTTTGTTCAGGCGATGGGTTCATGAACCTACCCGCATCGAATCTAGACAAAATTAGTCAGTAACAAACAAAGTTAGAATAGCTTAACTCACGTATCTGGACGGGGGAATATTTCTTCGAGTCGCGAGACGAGCCATCCTGTCGTGTAAATCATTGTGCCGCCAGGGAGAGACCAGCCGTGAACCAACATACCACCTGGAGGCACGAGCCGTTCAACGAGTGCGCCAGCAGGATTGTACATCCTCAGAGCCTCTTCTAGAGTACTGCACAAGAGAGGTAAAGCTTGGAGATCCCTGGAAGAAAAGTTCGTCGGGAGACTCGCTACCTCATCCTCGATATTCTTTCTCAGATGCGGATCCCTGATGACTTCCCAGGTGGCATACGTCAAGGTAGCAGCTGTACTATCAGACCCAGCTACGAGCATCATAGCTACCTCAGAGCCTAACTCATCATCGCTTAAAACAGGGCTCTTACTCAATTCCGCTTCGCTTAAGATATGGCGAACCATGCTTGGCCCACAAGAGGGTGAGAGTACTTCACTAAGCGCCATTGATACTCGGGTGAAGATGATTTCAGTGACTTGACCGACATCGCGAAGCCAGGTGATAGGAGACCACTTTGTTAGAGATAGGAGTGAATTGGGCAGTATCACTTGCAGAATGACACTCGGTCCCGCGTTGCCCAAAGCTTTGTAAACCGGTATGTCTTGAACATCTGGTCTCAAGAGCTCAAAAGGCTTTCCGAGCGCCATTTCACTGATCACGTCGACAGCCAAGCAACGCCACCATTTGTATACGTCAGCTTTGCCCTCTTGTGCTTCCTTTTCAATGTTCGATATAGCAAGCTCAGCCAATCGTCGGACTTTAACCTCTTGTTCCTCCTTCATGGCCGCAAAACAACGACCAAGAACCCGTTTTCGCTGTGCGTGAAGCTTCGGGTCTCGCATAGTGAATAACATAGGCGAGTGACTGAAACGAATACTGTCGAAGACGGGTGCTTTGGTACAGTGGCTTCCCACGCCGTGTACCTTGTAGTACCCGTCGAGGCTATTGATAGAGACTTCGCCAGGCCCCACTCTCACTACTGGACCATAACGTTTGTGGACATGGCGAAGGTGTTCACGACTTGTTCCGATAGCTCGGGTGTAGAGTAGTCGGACGCCTGTGAAATGCGTGTACCACGGTCCAGGGAGGGACGATAGTGGACCACGGCAAAAATTCGATAGGGCTTTGAGAGCAATCGCCACAACCAAAATAGCAGCTACAAAAATGATGGTGATAGACATTTTTACAATGTCAAGAGAGGGATGATCGACATGAATCAAAGTGGAGATACAGAAGCGTACGGAGTACCATGCATGGGCTTTACAGACCGCAATGTATATATACACCAGACATTGAGTTAAATGTCTCTGTTAAACTTCGCAACACCATCCCAAATGGCTTAAACTCATTGGTTGCATATGAAGGCTCCAGGCTGTGCATCTATTCTTCTTCCTTGCTGATAGACCCATTGTTTAGCAAGGGGACCTCACCAGAATCCTGGCCATGAAACCCCTTGTCATCGCTATCAAAAACCTTGTCTAGGCGCCCCCAAACGCGATACAGTGGCACAAACACTGCGGCTGATGATAGATTTACTCACTGCATGTCTCAGGTGTCATGCCCTGGCACTCGGGCTCCGGGAGTAATTTCATACCTGTCCACAGCACAACCATGTTCACCCGGGCCATGGTGAACTCAATATGAAGCTTCAACGAGCATAGTCAAGATGTGAGGTTAGCTTCGATAAGGGTGACTGGCTGTGAGGCAGTAGTCACTTAAGCTGATGGGGCAGTGATCGGCACCTAGTCGGTCGAACGTGGTCAAAGATTGGAGTTAATTCTAGCCTTACGTGATATTCGCATTTCGTAAATCTCGTCATTATCCCGAGTTAACCGCATGTGCGCTGCGCCATGTAGAGCCTGTCCAATCTGCATCTGGCACGGGTTAGTAGTTACTTGGCCAACGCACATGTGAAAATGCATTCCAGGACCAACATATCCGAAATGGGAATTCCGGACTAAAAGTCCGAGTCTGTTGGGTTGCAGCATATGCAAAGCGAGATCTGGACTCTTTTGAACGGCACGCTAAATAAGTCATACTAAGCACTATCCATGTTATTCTGGGCTCCGGCTAGGGCTGTTATCACGGATACCTGCTGTTTCGGGATTTTGTTCTCCGTTCCGTTGACATGCTAGGACGAAAACTGACAAGGGACGTGTGTAGCTAGATGGCACAAATGGCTTAAAGGAAAACCCCTTGTGAATGCCTGTGGGCTTTCCCTATGCTGGGAAGAGTGGTCAATGTTCCCGATACACCACAAAGTCTACATGAGGGCTGGGAACTTTGAGAACGCTGTGGAACATGATTGGCGCCCACAACTATGCTTGAGTATCTCTTTTTTCTTTTTATGGGATTGGAAGTCAAAGGGATCATCTCGTCTTGGTGGCAAGTCTCGCTGATCAGATCGAGTAACTTTAATTGCGCCAATTGGAATGGGCATGCAGCCGTGGTGCTTATTGTACAGGCCGGAAACGTCTATTCTCACATTCTCACACAATGCTGATTCTGTTGATATTTACTTTACGGAGTCACCGCTGGAAGTCCTCCCTGTAGTCCTCGACCACCGTAGATGCATGTCTTGTCATTCAGCTCTAATCTTTGCAGCGGGGTTGTGAACCTTGTCATGCACCCACTGAAGCCCTGACGATGACGCGGTCAACAATCCAGCTGACGCTACGAAAATGACAACACGCTGTGTAGCCGAAAATTGATCCATCATTGGATATGGATACCTGTTCGCATGTTTGCATAGGAAACTTTGTCAAGGGTTCTTATGTATAACTTACCAGCCATTCTTGTAGAAACATAACTCAATCCAACACCAGTACAAGACTGCCAAAACTGTACTGAGAAACATCATCCTTCGCGTAGTGATGGTCGCTCGCGGACTCCATAGTACCAAGTGTGGGACTAGTAAAACAGCAGGCACGAGGTGAAAGCCGAGATCTGGGATTGGGTCGATGACCAAATCCTCTGGCATAAGTAAAGCTGGGTCGTGAAGTCTGATGGACCAATACAAAACGGCTATCAGAACTTCTAGAGGTGCCGCAAGCACTGCGACTGCGTCTCTAGCTTCGGAAAAAGCATCTTGGGGCGCGAAGTCTGCGATAAAGCCGAGAGAAAAAGTGACAAGCGATAAAGCAAGGCCAACAACAGTAAGAAACTGGAAGTACCATCCAAAAGAACGCGAGTAGTTCGAATCCCAAGTCGTGAGGAGATAAAAACTAAACGAGAAAGACGAGACACCCAAGGCATGCACCAGAGTTCTAAACGAGCGAGTGCTTGTCACGAACATTGGAGTAGAATTCATTGTTTCCCTTACTTCCTGAAGATAAGTGAGTAGCATGGGAAAGATAGCCGCTAAGTTACCAATGGTAAAGATGAAGCAGTATGAAAGCCGGGCCCGAAGTTGACAAGCGGGAACCGTGAGATAATCATGTATCCTGATGGCAAAGGCTCAGTTTATGAACCGATATAAGAAAATGTAATCCAATCAGAAAGAAATCCCACCGTATCAGCGCTGGTTCATCTCATTGCAAGATGCGGCTAGTGCAATAGTCTATCCTTCCCACGACCCTTGCAGATTTTGTCGTGATCCCTTTCGGTAGATAGGTCATTAAGGCTGAGCTCTCAAGTCTGATAAGCGGATAAAAGTACAGTGATTTTGTGGACTCTTGCAGTGTAACATGCAGAAAAAAGGAGCGATATACGGCGCTGTTGAGTTTGGGGGCCGGCGGCTAATGGGTCGGTATTATTGGCCTATTGAACGACCCGAGCGAAGCATATTCTTCTCTCGTATTCGTATCGTCAGGTACACGCAAGTGAGATTTAACGCACAACATGACACGATTGTTGATATCCTACGAGGAAATTCCAACTGGCATCCCCTGGCTAGATACTTAGGCGCAGTTTCGGGGCCGGCTTCTCACGGTACATCAGACAGGTGCTCAGACCTGTAGTCTATTACTATATGTAGTTTTCGGTATTTTTTACCTATGTGTATTATTGGTGTTTAATTTAATATTTCTAGCATCAGGACTCAGATGCTTTCACAATAATCTTAGAATAAGCTTTCCACCTGTAAGGCCACCGAAGCTTACGGTAATAATTATGCCCTAACTGAGGCTTTTCAAGAGATAAAGTTATCTATCTGAATACTTCTTTTATCGCAGGATGCCTTTCCTCTTATTTCTTATCACCAAGAAACACTCAAAACTGCAGAACCTTAGTAGGCTGCGTCTTTCTGATTCCTACCAACGCTGTAGTTGAAGGAGCTTACTCTTTGTAAATGCGAACCAGGAAGCTGCAAATGTCATACCATTCGGGAACGCAGATGAGGTTTATGAACGACATCAGCAAGGTAAATCTAAAACTATTCCCCTAAGAATATCTAGTCCCGAACCATCGCCATCCCGCCTTTCCAATCTCTCATCTCTTCGACCTCAACCTTGATAGTCTCTTTGAACCCAAACTTATCATAGAACATCTCAAGACCGGCCAAGCTAATGAGCCAAGCGACAGACCCGTCTTCATCAACCTTTCGCAAGTCGTGCTCGAGCAGCGTTTGACCGAGTCCCTGACCCTGCAGGACAGGGTCGACAGCAAGCAGTGTAAGGTACAGAGCTTCTCGCCGTCTTGGAGTGTCCAGTACCTGAGATTCAACGGCAGAAAACGACCGTTCGAATGATTCCATGTTCTTTTGCTGAAAGCCTTCCACAGGAAAGAAGAAATTCATCACGGCGGTGGCAGCATTCACCACTGGCGCTATCCAGAAGGCTGTACGGAAGTCAGTATCCTGACTTGGAAGGGAGATAAGCATGAGAATTACAAGGAGTAAGAATCCTTTGTATGAGTGTGTAGGACGATGTTGATCGCTTCCACCACGAAAATCCCACAGGATGATCATGCGTATCGACAATCACTGTGAGTGAATACCCTAGCGTCCAATATCGGCATTGAAATCTACGGTAAGCCCATGTGTAGAAGGACTCGGGCTCATGTCTTCGTGTGGGAAAGAAGAAGTCAATCAGTGATTCGTTAGCAAATGCTGAAGCGTAGATTCGAGTGACTGCAGGCACGTCGAAGAACGTCGCTGCTCGGATGCGGTATTTTATATCAGGGGATGATGATCTCGACATGACTCTTGACGTGTCGTTGAAGTACCTATGGCAAATTTACCACGATAGATTCGAGCAATCAATCTTCTGGATGATCGCTGAGACGGTCAAATAAACACGACAGTAGTTGCACCTGTGCCAACGCCCAGGATGAGTTATTACCCCAAGGTGAAATATCCTGTTCCCACATCGGGGAGTCGGAGACCATTAGGCCGGCTGATGCTTGACGGCCCCGCATATCTTACAAGATTCGACACAAGTTACCGACTACTCTGTAGGATTGATCTACCAGAGCTCTGGAATCATTCATTATATTGATCGTGTTGCGACAATAAGAATAACCGACCTTGATGGACCAATCTGAACGGAGCTCATGATAATAAATCCACATAAAAGCAGGCGCCCGACAACATGCTCGCGAAACCCATTACAGTCCTATCAAAACATGTGCACCCGCCTAGAGGAGTGAAACATAGCGGGTAAAAATCCCTTGTTCTCATCCACACTTTCCACCGCCGTCTGGAGATTCAGAGGTGTCCTCTTAAGTACAGAGGTGGCTAGATGCTTATCCAAGTGCTTGGCTTGCATTTCGCAGATCTTCTCATACGCAGCAAGGACTGTGTACTCTCCTAAGGCCGTGGCAGCCTCTTTACCCTGGTCAAGTATGTCATCCAAAAAACTCTTCCCTGGCCCCTCGTCATCTTCTGAGTTTAAGTCCTCCGCGATTTGACTTTCTTCAGTGGTGCTTTGCTGAAATGGAAGTTTGAGCATAGAAGGTGATGTAGACACAGATCCTATACTCTTGACCCGCTCGAGACTCTGGTTGCCTGCATCCATAAGCTTAGCATAATTCTCAGTCGCAATCTCAGAGCTTTTCTTCAGTCTTTCCTGGCCTTTGGTAGCACTCGCGGCGCTCTTGATGTACGTGTCCAGTATGTTGCACATCTTTCTCTTCTTGCGACCCATGTAAGTCTGCCAAGCGTTCACGAGGCCAGGTTCGACAGCCGAGTTGATAAAGTCGATCTCAGTTGTCGGTATGCGACGGCCGTAAAATGAATGAGTTGAGCCCAGCTCGAGATAGCAAAGGAACCATTTAGCTCCCCGCGCCCCGGAAAAGCGTGCCAGAACCCACTCGCCTGCGACGAGCTGGAGTTGAGGTTCCTGGATGAAATTGATAATGCGCATGACGGTTTGCTCTTCTTCGGTGGGCTTGGAACTTCCCGTCATGGTTTTATCAACATTCTCTGCCATTGCAATAGGACGACTCTCTTCGGCTGATAAGACAGCATCCTCTCGTGGTTTTGCTGCCACTTGGATCTCCAAGTCACTGTGGAGCATTTTGGCTCGATCCCCCTTGATGATCCTATCTTCAACTGCTTGTTCAATATCAAGCTGTTTCTTCAGAATATGTTGCTCACAGGAGAAGTTGACTATCACACTCGCGAATCCTGTACTTATCGTGCACCATCCCGAGATCTTTTGTTTCGAGCTTGTCGCTTTAGCAACCTGCCTCAACAGCTTATCCCGGTCAATCATAGTAACTATTATGCGCTGGATATCAAATACCCCTTCGATTCCAGAGCTGTTGATGATGATAGGGTTAGGGCAGATCAAGTCGTCACCGTGAACCTGACCGTTCGTGTCTGCGACATGATCTTCGGTCGCCATCTCTGTCTCCAGAGAATCCGACTCGAGCTCCTGGATTCTGCTGGGCAATTTGTAATCTTTTGCGCTGTCTTGATTAGGAGATGAAAGATTATTCAAGTATGCCTTGACCTGTTGATCCAGCGAGATCCATTCTGGTACCTTGGGTGCGGATGGTTTGGGTTTTGACGGAGTCGGAGAATTGGATACTGGTTCGACGTCTTTCTCCACTGGCTCAGAATGGTGTCTGCCGAATGGAGGCTTGTTCATAGCACCGACCCCGAACGTAGGGAGTTTTGGAGTTCTGCGATTAGATTGAATTTTCATACTCGGTAAGGATGGCTTATTGAAACCCCAACCAGTGCCAGCTTTGACATCTGAAACCGAAGGTGCGCTTTCCTCAGTGGAAACTCGACTTCCAGCCGCTGGAGGATATGCAGGATCTGGAGTGGAGGTAGGAATTGCCTGGATGCAGAAATCTCTGATGTACTGCAGGATCTTACTGATATTCTGCAACTCGGGCTGAAGGCTGTCAAAGGTGGACCCTCGAACAAAGGCACATATCTCTCGAACCCAGTCCAATGGAAGGCCCTCGCGGCCCTTGGTCTTGATACAATCTATAGCATTTCGGAGCATTGTGATAATGCCTTGGTAGGTTGCCATGACTTCTTTGCGCTTTCGTTGAACCTCTGCCGAAACCATCATGTTGTAACGACGACCATGGTCTTGATCATTTCCATAAGCCTTATGCGAGGCGGGGTACATGGAACGGCCCCGAACTGGGCTTCCCATGGATATTCCGGCCCAGTTAAAGACCGAAACGTCATTGTGGCTGATTACAACCTCATCGAGGAGGCGTGATAGGGCTTTGGGATAACCCTCAGCATGGAACGTTTGGAAGCGCACGTCAAGAATTCCCATCAGGGAATATACATGATCGACAGGCACAGTCGCCTTGCGCCTACATGAAAGCTGCAACACTCGTTCTGCCGGAAATCCACTGCGTGCGGTTCCTCGTTTCCAGGATTCGAGTTGACTAACCTGGCCGAAATTTGCAATCGTTCTTCGGTCAGAAATGACGGGATCCTTCGTTACCACCACAAGGCACACGAGAAGAAAGTTGATTAGGTTTTGTGTCTTGACCTCAGCTGACAGACTTTCACCTCTGAGTGTAGAAGGCATGTAACTCTCGAGATTCCTGATAATTGTCTTACCGCGCTCATTTGTACCACTTCTATCGTCTCTGACAAGGTTATATACTGCGAGATATACGGAGCGGCTCATCTCAGGTACCGCAGTCTCCACTGTCATGTCAGTTGGGAACACGAATCCAAGGGCACGGAGAATCAAGATGAGGCGCACTGCCACTTTGACACTTTCCGTGACATGCTGATCTTCACCCTCGCTAACAGGTACGACAACCTCGTCCTTGTCACAGAGTGACTCAATGACCTCAGAGTTTTTGATGGCTCTCAAAGTCTCTGTTTCGGTTTCTTCAGTTTTGAAGGCGTCGGAACACATGTCAGTTATGTCGCCGCGAGTATAGAGCTCAATGAAAGGGATCAAAGGATAAATGTATCCTAGACTCTCGATAGGCCGGCTCAAAGACTTCCAGTCAGAGTTAGTGAAGTAGGCTATCTTGCTCATGACAAGTTCTTGAAGAGTCCACGCACGGTTCGCCCATTCAGGGTTGGTCCCTTCGATGGCCCCGAAACTTGGAATACCGGCTTTGTGTTCGGATTGCTCCTTCTTAAACTGTTTCCAGTCATGGACGGCATCAATTGCACGCCAATCTGTATCGAGGTGTACTAGGCAAAAGTCTGCGTTTGCGTACCAATCACCCATAAGCGAAAGTGACTGAGATAGCTCTCCGTAGTTGAGTTTGTCGATACAACAAGTATCGGACCACATGTAGCAGGTACCTTGCTTTGGAAATAGCTTCGTTTGAAAAATGTTGTTGGCCTCTTTCATCGAGCGATCGAGCTTGATAGCCGACTTCCAGCGCTGGAGTCGGCTCACCATTTCATCTACAGCATCGCCCAATTGACGATCACCGCGCAAGAATTTGGCGCTGTCATTTGCTTTATTCTCCTTTTCCATCGAGGCGTTGAGCACTTCCTGAGCGTTTGCGTACTCTTTTTCTGCCTCGTCAACCACGGGGGACGTGATGGACTTTGACTTGGTAGTCTCCTCTGGGTTGTCGTTTACGTCCTGCTGAATACGAGCCATCAGATGATCAAACATGTCCTTTTCCATCCTGCAGCGCTCGACGTTTGACTTTTTGGCATCTCGGTTATGCCTTGCCCAGTTCATCTGGGCCTTAGCGTCGTTAGCAGTGATTCTCATTTCTATAAGGTCGCCGATGGTCCTTCCTTCGGGATCTGTCCCCAAAAGAGATAGGATCGTCGTTTCTTGCTCGAGGATGTCAAGCCTAGATTGTTGGAGAACAAGTTGTATGTCGCTACCATGTTCTACCAACTCTCCGTTTGTCATGCGCGCCAGTTGCTTCCCTCTCGCTCGTTTGATGTGAGCCAAGGTAATCTCATCCCCCTTCCATCGATGCGAAAGCATGCAGTAAGAGTCTAAAGGGCTGGTATTCCACACATCAACAAGATTACCCGTCTCCAGGTCAATAAGACGCAGGGGCCTTTGGACCTGCTCCGAGTTTGGTGAATCAAGAGTGTCAACATCCTGAAGTCCGTTGAAAGCGTAATCCTGCGCCTTGGTGAAAGTTGGCTTGAAATCTGGGACAAACCACAGATTCAAAATGGTACGGAGCTTTTCTGGGCTGCCGCCAATTTCCTCGAATAGCTTTTTGAGGCGATCTGGCGTAAGATCAGTGTATGTGCTCAGATCAGTGACTTTTGCTATCTTTTCTGTGATGCTGTCCATGGTTGCCGGTTCGAGCAGTGGTATTCGAGTGAAATGTTTGATAGCTGAGCACCTCGATCAAAAAGCTTCCGAGTTTTTAAGCGAAACTGACGAATCGAAATAGCTTCCCCTGTATGCCAGAAGAAGCAAACGATTATAATTATTTATCTGTGTTGGCTGGAAGCGTAGACTGCCGTTAAAATTGTCACTCACGTATCCACAAGTTTGTCCCCGATGATCTTGGACGACCCCGATAGGCTCTGACACCAATTATTGGCTGACATGCATACTTATGTTGCAATGGCTTGCTCTCGGACGTGACGAAGTCTCGTCTTCCAGTTTCGGTATTTGATCTACAGACTTGGATGAGCTGAATGGCGAATGGGTGTGTAGGTAAAGGCCGGTTATGTGCAAAGGCAGAATCCACTGGCAGTGACCTGCATGAGCTGAACTGCACCTTCGGCACCCGCTATTCGAGCCAGGAGAGTTTCGGCTTGACCAGCAGTCAACATTGCCATATGGAGGAGTGCCCAGAAGAAAACACAGGGTTATTTCTTCTTCTGATTGGTCACCAGCTTCGAATTATTGGTCTGAGCACAACATGAAGAGCTGATTAACTCAACCTTTCGTAAGCGCATGTGATGCTTACCGGAGACCATTGAAGCTTAAGTGCCTTCCTCTTATTTTGAAAACTTGTAGAGTGGCCATTTCTATCAAAGTCTTTCGCATACAAGCCAACAGGACTCTTGTGAGCTTCACATTCAACCTCATCATGGCCTCCTACCATCGAGTTCTTGACACTTTCGAAAGGTCAATTAATTTGAAGAGTCTTGAATGCGACTAGTGCGTATAATTTTATGTTGTCTGACGAACTAATGCTTATCCCCGCACAGCGATATACACCCGTGGGATATACTTGTAGATGGCTCCAGGTGGGACGGCAAGATCCGACTTATTGGCTTCGTTGACGTCTTCTTTTTAATCTGTTACTCGGGAGAATCTCGCTTTGAGAAGGGTATCATTATATACAGTAAGAACCGTTGAAACACATGTAGCGCAAGACTAACTAGCTATAGAGGACGATGTATTCATCCGCGACATCTTGCGAGAAGCAAATGTAACAGCCTCGGAGTTAGGCCTCGAGGTCGTTAACAAGAACGAGATAAAGGCTGCACAGGACAAAGGCCGAGGTATGCGCAAGCTTGGAGTGAGACACAATACCAGATTGTACTAATGCCTGGAATCCTAAATAGAACCTTCTCTCGAGAGGCACTTCAAGTTTCATAGTATCAAAGGTGGACTTGACTATACCATCACCAGCCTTGGGCATGAAATTGGAGTCAAAACGCGGTATGCAAAGACAGAATTGAAGAAGTACGAGATAAAAATCAGGAAAGGCAGAGATTTTGCTATGAAGAGTAAGTCCTCTAAGTGGAATTCAGCGAAACTCTTGCTGACGTTATAGAGCGCATCCGTCGAGGGGTTTCCCAGCACGACTTGTTTGACTTGATGCATGACGCAATTCGTCTGGGGATCATCACTCACGCTGAGCTCATTGGACACATCGTCGGGAAAGCAATTGGCGGTACGACAATGCAGGATGTAGGATCTAAGTATTTTGAGGCCATCACTGGAGCTAAAAGCTCGCAGAATGTGGCATTGGCGGCTGACAGGTAACTGGTGCTACAATACTTGATGGGATGTGAGGAAATGCGAGTATTACTACGTAGTACCCTGTATGGAGAATGCAAATGAATATGTGCTTACAGAGTACATACATAATAATCGTCGCTGTCTTCCCTCTCTCCACTGACTTCTCCACCACAATCCCTGCAAGTTCTCACAAGTGGAATACATGTTACAATTGTTGTGCCGTATAATTAATCATGATTGGATAAACTAGCCCCTGCTCAGCTTAGCCGCCAACACGGAGTTCCGTGTTCACCGGAACACTCTGCAAAGTCTAGGGGTTGGTTGACAGGGGTTTGCGTTGCCGACCCAAGCGTCAAGTCAGATCACCTCAGCAAATTTCAGCCAGCCTCAATTTTCAGCAATTGCTCGCGGCGTGTAACGCAAGTCGAGTCGAACTGAGCCTTGACAAACGACAAGTATTTGACAGCCCCAAGAGTTGTCCACTCTTGTGTCATCTCCACCCTTGGACTGACATCCAAACATCAACACTTAGACTGACCAGCTTTCACTCATTATGTCCTCAACGGCTGTGCCAGATCCAGACTCGAGCGGCGGGAGCAGCGATGACAATACCGAGCTCATAATTGCTGTCGTCGCTCTTGTTATCTCTGTATTGGCTTTCATCATCGCCATCCTCCAAGCCCTCCAGCAATATCTCGCCACAGCTACAGGCTTCTCCTCCTGCAGTGAAGCTGTTATAGGGAAATGGTCGCAATTTGCACGGCGCCAGATGGTTTGGTCTGAGTTTCGCTTTGAGGTTCAATTTGAAACACCCGTCATTTTCGTCGCCAAGCCAAGCAACACCAGAGGTCCCCTTGGCGACGATGCTCTCGCTAAGGACGAAAGTAGAAAAATTATCCGCTTGGATGGCAGCAGCTCTAACTTCAAGTATACCGATACTGTCAAGGAGTACGATGACAAGTATAAGCAGAGCACGCAGCAAGTCGTTCATACGGCAGATAACGAAAAGGCCACCTGGTGTGCCCTTCTTATGGCCATAGTTAGAATGGAAAAGGAATCCCGCGAGTGGCAGGGCAAGAAGTCAACAGAATGGCTCAAGGCGACTGGTCCTCGTCCACCGCTCAATAGCTCAATGCCAACCTCAGAACCCCATGCCCACCACTCGCTCCTAGTCTGCATGCAGAGAAAGAGACGCACCTGGGACAGTATGCCTAAAGACTTTGCGAAGCCTTATGCTACCACCACAATATCTCACATTGTTGAGATTGCCGGCATGCTGGGTATCCATTGGAGACAATTCGATCTCAACAATGACCAATACCGAGCTCAAGGCAACGGCTTTGTACTCTACGGCTCATATACAGACGGTCTCGGTATCTGTTTCAATTTTCAGAAGCAGGGGCCGACGTGGTTTGAAAAGAACCGTGTGGTGCCCAGCTATAACGTGAAGCAGCTATGCTTCGGTATGGCCCCGACTATATTCTACAGAGAGCGTAAGGTCTATGCAGACGAGGCCAAAGGTGCTGAGAGTCTTCAGCTGGGGAGTCTCGCTGAGATAGCCAAGACCCTCGTGGTTCTGGGCTGCGATATCAACACGGTTAATTATTTCCGCAAGAACACTGATCAAGCTCGTCATAGCCATTTATTTGCTGGTAAGGCATTCTTGTTCGAGCGAAAAGGAAAAGAGAAAATACACAGAGCTGACATTGGATAGTCCCGTTTGAATTGCTTGGCATGATTGGCGAAATGATACATGTGAAGGACACCGTCTTCCGCATGCTTCCAAACCCGACTGTCTTTTATTGGGACCCCAACACCTTTTCTCTGCCAGCACTGTTGACCGAATACATCACGTCGTTGCGGGCTCTTCAAGTCGAATCTAATACAAAAAGCGAACAAATCAAGGGCATACTCGAATGGGCGGAAAAGGACCAAAAGTTCCCATTGTTGCGAACTGAAGGATCGACACTCGACGTATTTGGCGAAGACATCAACGGAGCTACTTTAGTCAATGGCCTTAATCATCTACGTGCCGGTATCGAGTTGTGCGATGAGTACTTTGGGAAGATGAAGAAGCCAAGCTTGTCCATGGTCAAAACCGTTGTGCGGGTGCACATCCAAGAAGTCATGAGTATCTTGCACGAGAAGAATGACAATGATGACAAAGCCAACACTGACACTATCAACGACGATTCAAGCAACGCACCTATTACGATACATGACATTGACTCGGCATCAGCGAATGAGAGAGAAGGGTTGTTGATCCAGCTGTACTTTGATCGCGTGCGACGAAAAGTTGTCCGAATTGCAGGTCAACAAGGCCTTTTGAGCAAACACACGAGAGCCAGACGAGACTCCTTTGCCTCAGACGGACTATCAAACAAGGCCAACTTCAAATCAGAGAACCAGGATGACGAGATCAACGACATCTGGTGTACCCTGGTGTTCCGTATGCTGTGCTGGTTGCAGCTTCACGACTTTCACAAGATGGATTTGCATATCAGTAAAAGTGATGCATACGCTAGTCGAATCCCGGTATATATCGTTTGAGGAGACTGAGACTGGGAGGCCCCTCACCCCATGGGTCGTAACATTTTGCATAGTGTGTCAATTGACGAGTCTGCTTGAGTGTGTCTGAGGAAGAAAGGAAGAACGTGAAAGAAGAGAATATGATATGTTAATGTGTAAATTACGACCCAATAATTGCTAAAGCCGTTCTAGGTATATGAAAAAGAGTGAACAATGCTTGGTCTACTTTGAGCCATTAGGTGTATGGGGTGCTGAATCAACGACAGTTGTGTTTGCAGATTCAGTAGCTAACATATGCTCCTTCTCATCTGCTAACCAGGCAGGGTTCGTATCGAACCTCGGGTCTAGCCAGAAGCAAGCATCGTCGCCGTCCTTGAGCATTTGGCAGATAGGTTTCGCCCGGACATGTCCGCCAATGTAGAAAAGCGCCCAGCGCACTGCGCCAAAGACAGAGATGAAGCTGTAAAGCTGCTTGTAGAAAGGATAGGTAGCAATAGTGAGGAGACCAATGCGCATATCTGGGCGGCGCCAACAGCTGATATAGTTGTAAAGTAAGGGAGGTAAGCATGCAACAAAAGCAAGACTGCAGAAAAAGATCCAGTATTGCTTATGAGCGCCCAGGGCAACTAGGACTGGAATGCGCACCCAGTCGATGACAAGACATGCCAAGGTGTATATGAACAGGAACTTCTGCATCAGGATGCCAGCAATGGTTCGCTGACCGTTCATTCTAAATAAGTGGCGGAGCAGCTTCCAGATGAGGCTGTGACGCCCCATCTCCCACGACTTGACCCGTTGCTTACACCAGTTCAGACCGGGGCCAAGAACAGTTGAGGGAACCTCGGTCGCGAGGGTTACCTGGGCATCGAAGGCTATACGCTTGTTCAAACGCATCATGGCAAACCCGGCATTGGCATCCTCGGCAATGAAGTCCATAGGATGGAACTTGGAGAGAAGCTCGACGAAAATATCTCGGTCAACGAACCATCCAGCACCGTGAGGAAAGTTGACACCGCAAGTTCTGTCCTCAGCGAGTTTGGTGAGTCCAGCCATGCGATACTCGCAATCCTGCCAGGAAACCATACCTAGGGGAACGTTACCCTCTGCATCGATACCCTTGAGGGGGAAAGCAACGGCACGCAGTTGATCGTTCATCAGATGAGTGGGATGGCGGTAATTGTCAGGCAGGGAAACATCATCATCCGTGGTCAAGATATACCTGTAGTTCTTGGCTGCTAGAGAGCCAACAAACTGAGCGGCATTTTTTGACCCAATGGGAGACCAGATATAGACAAGATCAGGATGAAGGCCTTTAAGCCAATCTCTGAAGGAGAGATCATTCGGATAACGAGAACGGCCGTTATCGATGATAAATATGTCTTGGGGTCTGAAATGAGGATATGCAGATTCAATGACCTTACGCAGGGCTTCGCGATCTGAGTTGTGGCAAGGAATAACAAAAGCTGTCTCCCAAGCCTCAGCAGTGGCAGTGGTAACAACAACGCCTCGCTCAAGATCATTGGGGCTTTTCTCACTAACAACCTCCTGGATAACTTGTAAAGGGCCCGTCTTGGGTGGGTTGTAGGGTGGGACTCTTGCAATAGACATGATGATGAGGAACATGAGGGGCTCAAGAGTAAGGACAATGACCAGGACAGGCAGCATGTAGTGGCGAGTCTGAGCGATCGCCTTCTCCATCCAGTGAGTGAACCAGTTGGAGATAACGAGCGCAGCCACACAGGCCATAACAAATGCAAGAGCAGCGCCCTTCTTGAGAGTCATGGGGTAGACGTACTCCTTAGGGTTAATGAGATCCCAAAAAGCTCGAGGAGAGAACTGGTTACCCAGCGCACGCCAGAATCTTGTCCACAGCGACCTCTTCTTGGTATCAGTTGACAGCTTTTTCTCAGAGACAACATTATCGGAAAACCTTTTACCCGACTGACTAGTCAAGGAACTCTCAGAGGCAGAAGCAGAGTCAACGTAAGGGCCATAGATGCCGACTTTACGGGCTGTTCTGTCTGAGCTGATGGCGAGGGGAGGAGCGGAAACAGGATTGATGACAGGACTAGCGGGGGGAGGAGTAGCGAAAGGGTCTTGTACAGAGCGGGCTGAAGGACTGCTAAGCAGTGCTGTACACACTTGTTCAAGTGTCGCGGGCACAGTCGGATCTAGTCTGGCATTACAAGGCAGTATAAGATCCTCGTTGGAGGGATCTTGGCAACTCCGAAACGGATTGGTGGTTTTGGCAGCCATCTGAAAGAGTAGCCGGAACTTCGTCAAAGCCGTGGCAATAAAGGAGGAAAGCAACGAGCGAAATAAGTGAGTGAACGATCAAGATAACGAATGAGGTGATGAACGAGCGAAGGTATGAGAAAGAGCGGGTGACCAAGAGAATGGGCAAGGTAAATGTACCTGATGGAGGTCGGAGTAGAAGTCGAAAACTTTCGCAAGTTACAACTGGAGCAAACGCCAAGGAGCAAAACAACCAACAACACACCTTGCGGATGAGCCGATTTTACCCCATCCAGGATTTTCAAGGCCGTGGACCCGATCTGGGCTCGGAGAGCTGGGAGTTGAAAGATGAAGCTATCGAAGCCCATCTTGCAAGGATCATGGGCCACCTCCATTAGAGCAAAAGGCGAAGCGAAGCACACTCGGTGTAAGACAAGATTTAGTCAAGTTTTAGTTTGATACTGTGCTGCACCGTGCCGTACAGTAAGTGTATCGCTCTGACCTGCGTTCCTGATTGTCCGAGCAGCGTAGCCAAAAAGAGTTGGTTAGTGCCCAGCCGGGCTTGGAATCTGCGCAATTGACTAACAGCTTAGTTCTATGGCCAAGTCAACTGAATCCAGACGCAGGAGTATTGTCATAGACCTTGGTAGCGTCTTATGAGACCCGTTTAGGGAAGTGGAACATTGACTAAATTAGTGTACGGTCCTCAAGGTGGCCGTTGAACGGGGATCTGCTGAGATGTGGCTTGAAGCCACGCTCAATATCCCTGTCAAAAGGGAATAAAAATACTTTTCGGGAGGGAGTGACATGCACATCGAGCAGGAAATAACTAAGGAACAGGGTTCGGGATTCATAAGGCTCTACTATGGGGTTGTTATTCTTCCTGTAGTTGTAACTAAGTAACGCCGGAAAGTTTACTATACGATGATTTAATATCCTTATGTGGCGTGCCTTATTGCAGAGTTCTTACTGGTCACCGTCCATTCACTTCAGTCCCGAATCTAATCGACAAAATGACACGGAGAACAGTTGAGCACAATAGCAAACAAGCACAACTCAACACGGCAATCACGATTGATCGGCTGAATCTACGACCTGAAAATTTTATCTAGTCTCCATAACGTTTCACGGTCCTCAAGGCCCTCCACTTTTCGGGCTTGCCAACGAATTAGCACAAGACCGGGCCAAAGCAGAGCCGATATTTGAAATAAGGATGAACAACAAGATCTAGCCCAATTTTTCTTTCTAGTATCGTCGAAGTTCTTTGCCAAGTCTACGAAACTTGGATTAGCAAATTTCTTCGCGATGAGGCTGGCCGAAAGCTCCCAACGGCTGGGTCATCGAGCTAATCTAGTCGTACGGCAATTCTAATAGCCTTCATTAGTTTCATCGTCTTGCATACGTGGACTAACACCATTGCTTGTGCGCAAATGAAACTACTCTCGAGACCGTTTGGTTTGTGGCAAATATCTCCATGGTGATGAGATATCGCGATGCCATCCACAACCATCGCTCCACTGTCCAAGGTGTCCGAAGCTGTGCCTGGACGGATAAAGACGCCACAAATGAACTAGACCTATATTGATATGGATTAATGAAAGTCGATGGCGTCTCGTCTTGCTCAACTTCACCGGGCTCACCGGTTTTGATGCAAATCATCTGTGCACGCTACAACTAGCCATCACAAACCTACAAGGCGGATGCTATACGTCTATGATGTTATCAGTTGTGAAGCAAAGGCGGTGCTAAGTTTTGTAATTATCTTCTATTCTTGAATTGACTACTCTCGGCCTCGGCAAGTTGACGCAGTGGGACGCAACATTGTAGCCGTAAGGTTGGGGCATGTTTGAAATTTTCTCTACAGCCATCTGCTGCTAAGGCATCTATCTACATGGGCTGCATATATGTCAGTCAACAAGATGCGAGTATATAGTCCAGATGTACCGCCACCTCGTGGTGTTGAAGTTTTGGTGTTATATGCAGCACAAGATCATTCCGGTCTCATCGAATCCTCACACTCGCTAATCACTTCATACTTTCGCTGATATTAACTCTCAACATTCGTTACATCTTTTACTATGGACTCATATGAATCTACCCCAGGGACTGCAAGTCCTTCAACTGATACTGGATTCCCGTTCCCATCTCGCTCCCAGTCCTACCAATCTCTGAACTCTTCTGGCTCTCGGCCAAGCACGCCTGCCACTGAACAAGACGTTCTTTTCAGTGGGCCCCCTTCCCCTACTACTCGTCACACAACCCCGGATGAGTACGTACTTGTCGTTGGTGGCCTTGGATACATCGGTAGTCATACTACTTGGGAGCTGCTTAAGGACGGAAACAATGTTGTCGTTATTGACAACCTGAGCAATGCTTTCGTTGGAGTTCTAGACACTCTCAATGACATGGCCGATAAGCGCTTCACTGCCAGCTCTCGCCGCCCAGACCTTCATTTTTACGAAGCTGATTTTCGAGACGACGTCAAGATCCAAGACATCTTGTCTCTTTACTCAAGTCCTGAGGGGTCAAAGATCAAACGTGTTATTCACTTTGCTGCTTACAAGTCCGTCTCTGAAAGCATTGAAAAGCCACTCAAGTACTACGACAACAACGTTGGCGGACTCATCCGGTTCTGTAGCACACTTTCCAACTTTGGTATCAAGTACCTTGTATTCTCATCGTCAGCCACAGTATACGGCTCTCTCGCTGATGCGGGTGGCCGTCTAGTCGAAGAGTCCTGTACCCATGCGACTACTGAATGGTGCGATGCCAACGGCCAGCCACGCACTACTCTTTCCGGATGTACGGGCCTGACTAACCCGTACGGGCGAACTAAATGGATCTGCGAGGCTATCTTGGCCGATTTGGCCGTGGCAGATCCAGAGTGGACCGTCATAGCACTGAGGTATTTTAACCCCATCGGCTGTGATGACTCTGGCCGCTTGGGCGAAGATCCACGTGTCGCACCAACCAACCTCATGCCTGTGTTGCTCAAGGTTATGCTTGGCGAAATGGAGCAGCTCCAGGTGTTCGGTACAGACTGGGATACTCGGGACGGCACTGCCATTCGCGATTTCATCCATGTCTCCGATCTTGCCACAGGTCATTTGGCGGCGTTGACGGTCAAGGAAGGCCAGGGCTTTCAGACTTTTAACATTGGCACTGGAACTGGGCAAACTGTTTACGAAGTTGTTGACGCCATCAAAGCCGCTTCGGGCAGAGATATCCCCATAGCGGAAGTCTGTCGTCGCGAGGGCGACGTCGGGGTTTGTGTAGCCGATCCAAGACGGGCAATGACTGAGTTGGGATGGAAGCCTCAGAAGACGCTACTTGACAGTTGCCGAGATTTGTGTCGCTATTTGCAGGCGCACGGAACGAACATTAATGAGTCGGCGGGCGCGCTGACTGGGGCAAAATAAGTGACTGACGTCTTGGAACATGGGATATTGTTCTTTTGCTGGCGAATTATGGACATGCTTTGGTATTTTCTCTTACTACTGGGTCAATGTGTCTTCTCTTCTTGGGTTTAAGTTCAATGAACACGCTTAATCAATACATAATTTAAATTGAGTTCAGTTGCCGTTGTGATCCGGGGTTTGTACCTGGCTAAGGTCACTCAAATTCCCCTCTGTATGTATTCATGAACTCTAACAAACAGTTGAAACGGATCAGTTTCCAGAACGCCTAGCGGTTAATTCGTCCCGTATTGTAGCCACAGGCCGTGCACACGTGGACACCCTTCACGGATAGCAATGGCCTTTGCCGAGACATCGGGCTTAGCCTTTGCTAAGATGATACTTCATCTTAGGCACAAGATGGAGCACAGCATCGGTACCATGTCTAACCGGTATCTCAACTGGGTGGCGCTTGGGCTTCATCACCGGCATAACTCGGAAATTTCATTTGTTTTAGTACGAGAAACTTTATTTCTATGACGAAATGTTTTGGTAACAATTGCGAGTCTTCTCAAAGAATGGTGTTTTCACAGTGATTCGAAATTGCGATGCTACAATACGATCTTTGTTTCAAGAATAGCCATAGTCACAAATAATGCTAAAGAAAGAAGTTGCAAATAAGTTAAGGTTATGACCATGTGTTAAGATAAGGGATAACGCCTTTCCAAGGTTTTCGGTATCCTCTTTGCTTTGTCTCTACAGCAGAAGAACGGTAGCTACTACAACAAATGACCATGAACTAAATACCATTATCATCTTCACTGCAGATGACGTAGGCTCTGCTTTCCCATCCTCAATGGAGCAGACCGATCCAGAGCCAGCCTTTCGGACTTTCTCCGCCTCGACACCAGACGCGTTAAAGGCCATTTGGATCCATTTCACTTCGAGCGTGGCGTTAGCGTTGTAGTCCATGCGACCGGAAAAGCTCCCTCCGTTACTCCACATATTTATGTAGACCGTCGACGGCGTGATGGGGACATTCATCTCGGAAGTTTTGATGAGCTTCCCATCGATGTACCAGGCTGTCAGGTCCTGGTCCCGCAACCAATCCAGGCGATAAATGGTCCAATCTCGGTACGATCCAGATCGCGTTTCATTGTGTGTAGACCCGGGGATTGTGGCCCACGTTGTAGAATTTTCGGTAGGTTGATTGGAGAACTGTACTCTGTCGTCCGCTTCCTTTGTCAGGACCTCAATGTCCGACTCTTGAGTGTCGTTAAAGTAGGTAAAGAAACCAGCCACGGCACCGGGGTTTCCGGAAATACGTGCATACACCCGGAGAGAGATTGAATCCACAACAGCCTCGCTGAAGTAGACCTCTCCAGCTTGCTGAGTCTCATTCTTCAAACGGTCCGTGTATAAGACCAGTTGAGTCTCATCCTTTGGTTTGTCTAAGAAGCGAACCTTTAGCCATGTGTATTAAGATAATAGTTTGATGGCCTAAACTAATATGGCCGTATAAAGACGAACGGGGAACCAAGCAAACATACCCAAGAAAACATGGTCCGCGACATAGTGGCGTGCCAGCGCTTTCTCGCTGGGCTGACCTTGATACTTAACCGTAACTTTCCAGTCATCTCTCCATGAGGAGTTGCTGATCAGTCTGCTCGCTGCCAAGACATCAGGCTGTTCTCTGTTCTTAGCCGCCGGATCTCCAGTAAGAATGCTATCTGAGTCAGGCACATTGCGGAAATCGTAGAACCGATAGAAATCAAAAGTCGCATTATGAGGGCCATCGATGGCAAACGCCGAACAGTCGTCGTCAGCTACGGCTGGTGCAGCGCTGAAGAGCGCCGCAAGCCACATGAAGAAAACTAGGCGAGCCATTGAATGGGTACAAGGAAACGAACAAATTTGTTATGTTGATGTGGATGTGAGAAAGACAATGCTGTCACTTTTGATTTTGTGGTGAGTGTTGTGTTCGGCACGAGATATCACGTTTCGTCTATTATTCAGCTGCTAAGTGACTGATAGATAACCCTAAATTGTTTCCTGATGATAAGGAGTGATACTTGAAGCACCCTTTGAGTTCGAGGCCAAACTTGCTGACGTTCCCCTCAAACAGAAGACGCGTTGCGACACCCTGTCCGTTGGAACAGCCTCCACTTGAAAAAATGCAAGCGCCACGCCAGCGAGAGAAAACCATCGTATTTCCTCGGTCCGGCAACCGAGCAAGCATCGTGTCGATCGCACCATATCGAGAGAATCTATTGGAATTGCAGCCCCATGCCGGATTGGAAAGTCAATGCGGCAGCTAAACAAACCAAACAAGAAACAATCCTGCTGCATGTTTCCATACCAAGTCTCCAGCGAGAATAAGTTCATGGGGCTGGAAATAAGTGAACAAGCTAGGACCTGAGTGTGGTGCCGACTTTCAGCTTGGCTAGGCCAGCACTGGCTTAGTAGGCTAAGTAGTCTGAGACAATGGGACTGAACGCAGATCGACCCGATCAAATTAGAGGCAGAGAAGATTTGTTTCGTTGACAAACTGATGGGCCTTTCTTTCCGATTCAGTCGTGTTTCTTCGATCGTTTCCCAGCCTATTGAACAGTATGCAAATAGTGGTTTCGAAAAGTTCATTGACAATGGCAATACAAGGCTGCTATTGTACCGGCTGTGAGATTCTCTTGACTCATCACATCATGGTTTATTTTACACTTGTTGATGTGCTCTCACTAATTTTGTGGGAAATTTTGGAACATTCAACAAATACTCTACTTCAAGGCAACTTGATTGAGTCACTCGTCACCATTTATTAAACCACGTAGGAATAAATAAGTTTAGAAGGATCTAGATGTGTCTTGCGAATTGAATAATACTTAGGAAGGTAAAAGCTGCTGTGCAGCAGGAATCTTACATGGCTATAGGGTAGGCACCAACTATCATACCAGGTAGGCCTGTCTGGCCATGTAATAATAATTGATGGTCCATCCTCAATTATTAACGGTCATGTCAAATAGGTATCTTGTAATAGGTATTATTTATAAAGACGCACCCGATTACAACGGATGAGATGGGTTGGTAATCGGACAAAACTTTCAGCAAGAGCCTGAGACATAATAGACACTTCTGGTCTATTGCTAGGAAACCAATTGTGTGTTGCTATTTACTGTTTTCCCCATTGTAGCTGGTAGATTGTTCCAGGTACCTTGTAATCCCGTAGTACCTCGATAGCACCTTCAGCGGTGCCAGCGACACCAAGAAGGCTCTTATTGCCCGGCTTCACAAAGCCTTCATGGGACGCCTTTTCCAACCACTGAATTACTCCATCCCAGTAGCCCTCCACGTTGAGAAGTACCATACCGCGACTGTGGATTCCAAGCTGGATCCAAGTCGTTGTTTCAAAAATCTCCTCCATCGTTCCAAAGCCACCACTAAGACCAATAAAGCCACTGCCAGGCCCTCCTGCAAACACTTCCTCTGCCATGAGCTTCTTACGAGTGTGCATATCTTTAACAAGAGTAGTTCGACCAAAGATAGCTTCGTCAGGAACGTTTCTCATCTTGGCATCAGTCCCGTTACGCTCATAAGGGACCATAGCTTCAGGAATGATGCCATGGACTGATTGAGGGCCGTTGATGGAGACCAGAGTCTTGGCTACTTCTCCCATGAGGCCAACAGTGCCCCCGCCATACACTATTTGGTGTCAGAAGCCATGTTGAACTTGTAAATGAAAGCGGCACTGACCAAGATCGATGTTTCTAGCAGCCATTTCTCTTGCGAGGGAACGAGCGACTTCCATGTGAGCAGCACTAGTACCAGGACTAGCACCACAGTAGACACATATCTTGGTGCGGGCTGCTGTATGGATAGCAGAGCGTTGTGTCATTTTTGATGTTATTCGGAATGACTTTATGTGGATTGGTGGACTATCTGCAGAAGATAGAGGGAGGAGGTGACGAGGCAGAAACTGGAAGATAGGTCGCGAAGTGATTCCCATTATGGAGTTATATATCTTGCAAAAGCAGTTTGAGAACATGCCTATCGTTTGCTTTGTGCTATAGTCGGCCGAGATGCGTCATGACTCTCACTCGAACAAGAGATAGTTGAAATCGTCTCGGCCGAGCTGACTAAGTCAGCGTGACTGAAAGGAGCGTAATATCACCTTACCCGCTTTGGCTGTGGCCAATCCCAACCTCCATATCACGGACTAAGCATGACGCGCTAACAGTGCTCATCTTGGCCGTGATGGAAAAATCTCATCCGCTGCGGTATAAACGTATCATAACCCTGCACAAAAGCTGCTAACATGTCAGAAGCTAGGCAAGCGCGACGCAGTCAGAGATCAGTCCAAACTTGTACAAATTGTGCGCGGCGAAAGATAAAATGTTCAAAAACTATTCCTTGTGCAGCATGCGTGCGGCAGAACAAGACCGCTTCTTGCCAGCGAGAAGAGGTTGCAGTTGTCACAAGACAATCTACTACTCGGTCAAGGGCATCTATATTGCAAGAAGACCCTAGCATAGCTTCGCAGGCTAGAGCTGTCACTACGCATTCTGCCGGAGAGAGACAAGCTACAAATAGCCGTTCCGTGCATCTTGCCAATATCCATGCCTTGCCCACAGGCTCAAGTGGTCATGATTCCCTGCCCCAAATCCATGATGAGATCCTAGAGCAGCTTTTGGCTTTGACATCATCACCCGAGTCGCGATTGACGAATGAAGCAGCTGCAATGTTGGAGTTTCTTACTCATGGTAGACGAAATATTCTGAACCAATTCATCGGTCGCGAAACCGCTCACACAACCCCTGTGACCCCCCACAGCTCATCTGTCCAATGCTGGGATGTCTTTCTCTCGATTGAAAATGCTCGCACTGTTCTAGGCCTGCATCAAACGCATTTAACATGGATGCATAACGTGGTTCATATGCCGACGTTCCTGGCTGAGTTCGAAGAGAACCTAACTAGAATGGACTGTGACAAGAGCTGGCTGGCACTCTATTATGCTTTACTCTCGGTATGGTTACTTTTTACTTTCTCAGACAAACTAACTAAGGCACGTCAAGCAAACTCTGTATCACATCGATGACGACCATCTCCCCCCTCTTCCGCTTCCAATCGAAGGTGGGTCGGTAAAGACAAATTCGTACGCTTCATTGACTAATCTTGCCTTTGCGAAAGTTGACAGACGGACGTCTCGAGTCTTGTTCGATAAGAGCATAGAGACTCTGTATCAAGCGGGATTCATGGATAACCATAAGCTGACATCGGTCCAAACCATCTGCCTATTAGTACAGGTCGCTCATAACTTTGACAAATCTGATCTCATCTGCGTTCTCGTATCCACTGCTATTCGCATCGCTCAATGCCTGAACCTTCATCGTCTAGGACCAGACTCTGGCGCTAGTACGACCAACGTGCAAGACACAGTAAGCAGAGAGGTGAGGAAGCGTGTCTGGTGGTTCCTTGTCCGCTACGACTGGCTTCAAATACCCTTCCAGAATACTTGCCAAATTCACCCTTCCCAGTTCAACACACCCATGCCAACAAATTGTCACGACGATATGGATAGAATGATTGTGGGTGGTGGGATCAATACACAAACTCCGAGGACCTATACGATAACCACATGGACAGCATCCCTTCATCAACGTAAAGTAGCCAAGACGGGACCATGCAAATTTCGAACTAACGTCTGAATAGTGTCCTTACTGATGTGGCACCACCAAGACCGCATGTCTCGGGTCAGCGATACATATGGTGAAACGGACACAGGGAGCATCTTGGCAAGATATGAAGAGGTCATACGCGCTGATAGCGAGATCAAAGCCTTGTACGTTTCATGGCCAGAGCAGTTACGGGACATCGATACCATCCCGAGTGTCCATCCCTCAAAGGATAGCCTGCCAGCTGAACTTATGCCAGCAATGCTTCTGATGAGTACAGCACAGAAAGTATTGTCAACCTCTACCTATCACAGATATCCCGTGACTAACAGTGCTTCAGGTGTTTACTGTCCATCGCCAGTTTCAATTATCATGCTTCCGCGACCGGCGGTTTGCTTTCTCCCAAGTAAGTCGTCCTCATACAGCGTACCCATATACGCTAACACTTCGAAAAGCTTTCATGCGTTGCAATAGCAGAACGAAGCATTTATGCATTCCAGAAATGGCCTGATTGTCTC
This sequence comes from Fusarium chlamydosporum, assembly GCA_014898915.1. Taxonomy (NCBI): domain Eukaryota; kingdom Fungi; phylum Ascomycota; class Sordariomycetes; order Hypocreales; family Nectriaceae; genus Fusarium; species Fusarium chlamydosporum. The sequence goes on along the minus strand of JAAVUD010000201.1, from coordinate 81,775 downwards.
GAAGCACGTATCTGCCGAAGAATGTGGACGACGCTATCATACGTCGTCAGCTGTTGCATAACCCTCCTCTTCGCTTTGCTTTTCAGAGAGCAGAACGCTCTTACGCACGACTTTGAAAAGATTCGTCACTATGTCCGATTTGGAAAAGACTTTATCGGCAGAGAAAAAGAAAAAAGTTCCATTGCTCGTAGAGGTGTTAAATTGATCAACAGGCTTATGGACCTTGAGAAGTCATTGGCGCTCTCGACTGATATTGAAGCTGAGATCGGTGAAGCTATACGACGTGTGGTATTGGCAGATGAGGATGGTGCAGAGGCTGACCAGGCTGAGGGATATCAGATTGTGTTCCCATATGGGCAAGATCTATGGGAGAGTTTGATGAAAGAACCTTTGAACAGTGTATTCACAGATATTAACGTACTTTAACCGAACTATGGCGCATTTCGATAACGCTCTCATTTCGGTAACCGGACATAAATTTATGCTCTCTTCACCGATAGGAGGTGTTCTGAACCGCATTCCGGCTGGGCGATGAGTCTGGTGCAGATGGCTAGGTTAGTGAGTCTCAATCTTACTAGGTTACATGGTCAATGCAAGGGTTACAAAGTGGCTTCCAATATCCGTAGATCGTGGAGATTTCAGTTAAAATAATGTTACGGAGTAGATTTAGGGGAGTTGCACGCTTGGGCATACTTGGTAAAAATATATATTAATAGCACGGGAACCTAAGATAACATTTAGCCAAGCTCACGGCCACTGCAACACCACTATTAGTCTAGAGATGACCCCGCTAAATGACTCAACAGCGCTGCACTATTAGCGTCAGCAGGCGCAGTACTACAGTGGATGAGCGTTAATTTACAGGTCGTTCATAGCGCTCGCTCACCTGCAATACGAGTCCTGACAACACTCCAGAAGTCTGCAACATCATCGTATGTAGACCTATACGAGCTGTAAGTACTAAGCAGGGATATGGACTATCGTAAAAGTAGTTTAAATGCTATAGTGGTCAATGGCATGAACAAAGGTAATGCAGCCAGATCAACAATTGGCTCATGCGCAACAAACGTAGTTGCGAGCTATGTTTCACTGATAATATGTCATTGGAAACAGCTGACGTTTAATTGGATTTTTATGCAGAGCTATAAAGACCTTGTGAACTAAAATATCGATGTCTTCCACATGGCCAACTCGTCCTGCATCTTTTTAACGGTATAGTCTACGCATTAAATTACTTTAATTGAGCCAGGGTCGTTTCAACTATGTACAGCTAGTAAACTTAGAGATACGCCGCGGTTCTTATGTACATCAAAAGGCAGGACTGGTACAATAGTACCAATTTGAATCTACGACGCGAAAGCGAAGAGTCTCTCCGCGGCAATATTAAAGCACCGACGTCCTCCAAGTAACTTTCTCCGACTCATCTCTGCAATCCGCACTCTTCATACACTCTTTGTTTACTCAGTTTCTCGCCTTCCTTGAATTTATTAAGTGTTGGCACACAGACCAACCCTTTACTGTTACTCACGTACTGAAGCCTACACCATATCTTGAGGCGTATTCTCAAAATGTTCTCTGCACTGTCCAGCTCCAAGAACCCGAAGACGGAAGTCCTGCCGGATGGCGACGCTCCAGACTCAGAAACACCCAAGGCTCGCCCAACCTCATCCGGTACCGAGATACTTCTCATGACCACTCGCAAAGAGGCTTCGGAACAGTTTGCTGAAGCCGCAAGAGCAGAAAAGGCTTACCGCACCAAAAAGAAGGCCAAATTGGCACGAGCCAACTATACCGAAACCAAGGAGCACTTCCGCGAGGCCTTTTCTCACTTCAAACTGGCATTTAAGGGTTTATATTCAGTGATCACAAACTTCACCTACCTGATCAGCGAGAAGCGCGAGCTTAGAAAGCAGGCAGCGGAGAAGAAGGCACATGAGAAGAACCTCGCACGAAAGAAAAAGCTTGAGGAGCAGCTAGCCAAGGCACAAGCAGAGGCAGATGAAGAGAATGAAGGGGACAAAGAGAAGGGAAAGGATAAAGATAAAGAAGTTGACGAGTAGGAATCACGATGCATTATAAAGCTGATTATTACAACATAGAAGGGCCACTGTTGGGGTGTCCGTTTGTCTTCGAATTAATTGAACTGAATGAACGATTTCTTCCATTGCGCCACCTTTTCTTCCATTCAGCCAAAGCGGTGCAGAATCATCACCGAGGCCGTAATTTCTGTTTTAAACTGGGCTGTGTCATCGATAAAAGCAGTTGTCATATGCCAATATAATATCCTATGGCCAGAGAGCTACCTTGGACCAGCAGGATGTAACTGGATCCCGCGAATACTGCAGTCGTTGATGCAGGCGATCACTCGAAGCTTGCCAAAATTCAACAGTGTCGGGCGAGACCGCGTATACGACCCATCCATCAGAAGATATTTCTTGTTTCTGAGTCTCTTGTTCTAGTAAAGCTTCCTTTAGGCGCGTATCTATCTCTTGCGCATCATGCAGTGGTTGGCTTTGTTTCGAGACCATCGCGGTCACCTTAGCCATAGTCGATCGCGCTGAGAAATCCTTGTCGCATTCTTCTCTCGGTAAGGAGTTGGCTGTCCCGCGTAGACGGATCTGGCGGCCTATCTTGGGCCAGTAAAAGGTGAGCGCCACGTTATTGTTTCCCGAAATCTGTCGACCTTTAGGACTGTCGGCCTTGATTGCAAAATGCCATCCACGGTCATCAACATTCTTCAAGATGAGCACGCGAGCATCAGGCCGACCCTCGTGATCGGTAGTTGAGAGCGTGACTGCATGAGGCTCTGGAACTTTGTGCTCGATGGCTTCGTCCAGCCACGATTCAAATGCTTGATGCGGGGTTTCAGGGAACGAGCCTAAATTTGTCTTGGGGTGCGACGATCCCTCCAGTACTTGGAGAGCACGAAGCTTGGATTGCAGCGTGTGTGTTGTCATGGGATCGGCTCAAAGTGCTCAAGTCGTGCGTTTTGCGGTATGGAGGTTGTATCGTCAAAAGGCTGTAGTTATTGCTAAGTTGTCAAGAAAGTATGCAGGATTTATTTCTGTCGGACGCAGTTGTAGAATAGTCGCAAGGAAGGCGACCGGTTTCATGTGAGTGAGTAATGCCCGTTATCCGATATCGGCTATTGCCGACTCACTTGAGTTATTCCCATGGTTAAAGGCGGTGGCATTCAACATAGAAAACAAGTTTACGCCTGAATCGAGCGACGGAATCCCGCGGCGGGGGAATTTATCTTAACTCGAGGGAACGGCGAATCGTAACATGGCTTTCGTATCATGGAACCTTGAATTGATTTCGGGTAGAATTCATGATGTGATTCAAGACACACGTTAAAACAAAATGTGATAAGACTCAAACGAGGAAGTCAAGCACGAAGTTGCTGTCAAGAGATGCCATATCATTGTCAAGGATATGACATAAATCACATGCCAAATCGCTCAAAGCTAAAATTCCATGTTGCCTTCTTACTCCCCTGATCATCCGAAGATCCTCTAATTCCCACATGCTGTAATACACTAGGCACGATAGCGTACTTCTTCAAGCCGTGGGAACCAGCGAACTGTTCGATAAGGGAGTCACCAGCAATATCTACTGAAGCTGTATGAAGGCTATCTTCCAAAGCAGAGAGATGCTGATGCGGTATCACAAGACCTTGCGCACAACAGCCATAGTTAGGCATTTCTCTCACACCCTCTTTGTATGGATCGACAGTGAGCCTTCCGGCCAAGAAATAGAGAGCAATGAAGGAGGCTGTCCATAGTGTAAGGTGTAGGACATTTTGGGTGTGGGACTTGACATGAACCCTAGGCGATTGTCGACGCAGATTCACTGTGACAACAATGATGTATGCTGCCAAGACCACAGTATAGATACCGACTGCACGGGATAGATATATAGGCCATTCTTCTGAATTCCAACCTAGATATGTTTCGGAGTAGAAGAGACGAAGGTAAAGCCACTTTGCCAAGTGGTCGGTTCGTTCAAGGTATTCCAGGGCTTTCATCAGACGACTAAGCCAGCCTCTGGCAGCGATAACGTCGTCCTCTATGAGGATGAAATAATCTGCCCCGGTACCGCGACAGCTTGACATTAGCGTCGCGTAGTCGCGGTGCACTCGGTCGTTGCGCATCAATTTGCCGCCTTGCTTTGATGAGGCCGAGCTGACTTTGCGATAGATATTTTGTATCGCTGGCAAGGAAACATTACTGTAGAAGAGTATCTCGTCAGATAGGCGTTCCAGCCATAATTGACCGAACGCTGGATGACTTGCTGCATCATCATCAGCCAGCAAGACGACGACATGTAATACCCTTCTTGCTTCAGCGTCGAGGTCTGCAACCAGAGAGGCAAGAGCTCTCGGCAAGAAATACTGGTTCTCCCGCTTGACACTAGGGATACCTATGCATAGGCTCTTATCTTGGGTTCGGATGTCGACTTCGTTGGGTATAAAGGCAGGAGCTAAATGCTCATCAGCAGAGTTATGGCTGGCAGTGTCGATAAGACGATCGACTTCTTTCTCTCTCAAGTCCGTATATCGGGTTTCGTATGCTCTGCGGGAGTCGTAGAAGAAGGATGAAGGATCGGTGTAGGTAAATAGTCTGCAAAGCTGAAACAGAATCACCCAGATAGTAGCCAAAGAGGCGTATAAAGTGAAAAGACGGTTACGTCCTAAAAGCATAATTGTGACCACAGGGAGCAACTCTGAATCTCAGACATTCTTGGGGTTTGGACACGATTGCCTGGATTAAGCTTTTGTGTCAAGCCGAAATGTAGTCATGGACGAGCCTGTAAATGTCCTTGTTAAGTTGAGTGGTATCTAGCGTCGGCCGCTGCGTGGGTTTCCCTGATCAGGATCAACAGTTCGGGGACCTTTTCAGGGCTTGGCATACAGGATGACACTCTGAATACGAGCCACCGGATACTTTATGCCGTAGAAATGCTCGATGGATCAACCCTCCTGGATGAGGTTCGGTCCTTTGTTCTCGCTGTCCATAAACATTGAAAAGGTTCTGACATGTAGGACAGAGTCTTTGGCTCATCTGTCGGACGGGCTAGACAAATTCTTCTGGTCGTTAATCTAGTCATAATGAGACTTTGTTGCCTTATGTATCTGGAAGCTATCACGGCCATTGTCTAGTGGGACTTGGATGGCTGGCTTCTACGACTAAGGTGAGATTTCGATAGCATTCACAATTTTGATTGCCCATAGCGTGCGGATCATCCCATGCAGATCATATTCCACTCGTGTGACAACAGGGCACTATGAAATACGAACTAGATTGACTGCGTGGATATACTTCGCCTCTCACAGCTCAACCTTCTGACAAGGTCCTGTCTTGTTTGCCGAGGCCTTCATCCTTAGAAATGCGTTGATAAATGCCATGTTGTTTGAACTACCAAAAATAGCCATAAATAGCGTCAAAGAGCTTTGACGTTCCACATTCGAATCAACGGGGAAAGCCTCAAGTTACACGGCAAACGTTCCATTGCAACCCGTGAAGGATGAGGCAGTGTAGCGGCCGATTGGTCCCACATCATAGCGACTTTGTTACACTTCCGTCTTATAGCCCGACGCGAAGACGCAATTGCTAAGCGGGTTTGTTATACCAGGGGTGATAATAGTCATATTATCAATCATATTGAGTAAGCAAGACTTGCAGTTGGTCATGCCCAGCTTGCCGATCGCAACTTTGCCTTCTTCTCGACGCGCCTTGTAGGGCTGGCAAGGTGACGCGTGAATAAAAGCCACAATTGTGGAAGCGCAAATTGGCTAAAAATGTTTTTTTTTTCTGGGCTTCAATGATGCCGTCATCTGTCTCTCCTTGACGTTCATCGTCATTTGACATAGCTTGGGATTCATACATTTGCCCTATACGGACGGTATGGCAAGCTGACCAATAAATTTATCATTCGAGGAACCGACTTGTTTGTAGTTGCATCGACGTCCGCGCAGCATATAACTAACAGCTCAATTGCATGCCAACTAGTGTCTGGCTTGGCTGGATTCGACTGGAGGATTATTTCTTTTACAGGGTTATAATTCAAGGCGAACTGTCGATCAGGCGGCTATGCACAATGACACGCTTTTGATTGGTACAAGAGGCGGCCGACGCGGTTAAGACGGCTCAACTTCTGGTGCAGGCTGATAAACATTAAACTTGAGCTAGATACAGATAGACATAAGAAATAAGGTCATTTTAAGCTTGTTGTTCAATTGCACATGCGTTTACTTTAAGCGACGGCTTTGACAAGGCAGTCGGAGTCACAATTTATCCTGTTAGGTGAAAGAAGGCCGTTTCGGGCCATTATACGTACCAAAATAAGACATTTAAATGGCTATCAAGTCGTCTGACATCTTGTACTTCAGCAATGGATTCAACTTTGAACCTCGGTCTCTTTACTGTACTCCTGGTAGTAAAGTGCCTTTTCAAGTACGTATAAGTCCGCTAGTTCAAATCCAGCGCGAAGATAGATAATGAAGCGGATGCTAGCTGATTCCGTAGATCTACCAACATCCCCCCACAGATCGCACAAATAACAAAGGGCACTGGAAATACATAAAATGCAGTTAGCCAGTCCCAACTGATAGGCTCCAATTACGTCCCAATAGCTCGAGTACTAAATCACCATCAAGTAGATATAAAGTTAAGTGGCGAAGTGTGTCATCTGTATATTGGGGTAAATCATCGCTTCAGGGTAACGCAAGACGCTTGCACAGCGATCCCGATTCGGTAGCTCCGCTCACGTGACTAGCAACCGTGATCAGCTTGGATGGCATTTACCGGATCCATACTCATCAGTCTCATCTTAACAGCGTAACACCGACCAAATACCCCAGGTGATCAAATTAACTCTGTAAACCAAATACTACACTGAAATACGGCAGATCGTCTCTGTAACTCATACACGTGATCATCATCAAGTTTCTATCTACAAGCATCACACACTGTAGCCGGGGAAACTTCCTCCTCTCCGCAGTGGACAATGACAGCTGAGCTGCGCTGGAGTGGCACGCTCCGGAGGCTTGGGAATAGCGCACATTCCCCCGCAAGCTAGCCCTCCCCAAAGAGTTTAGTCGAAGTGAAGAATCCGGGGTAACAGAGCAAATTTGTTAATTTTCACTAATGCCGTATTCGAGTTGTAATCTCTGAGCTACCAAGAGTATAACACGAATTCATGACTTATAAGACCAGATTGTTCGAGGAATCTAGACTCGGCGTTCCAATGCTACAGGCTCTCAGAACAGATCTGTCATCGATCAGAGTATAGTGGACTGAACGCACTTCTTGCTCATGGCGAAACATACAACTGCCTACAATAGGCTGATTACGGTTGCAGTTGCTTTCGGATCCCTTGTAAGTCCATCAGATAGAATCCTCACAGCTCAAAGTCTGACTCGCCCATAGACCTATGGCTACTGCTCTTCAATTATCGGAAGCACAATCGGACAGCCAGGATGGTACAAGTTCTTCGATCTTCCCCAGCAAGGGGAACCAGGCTACGGCACCAAGACGACCGAAGCGATTGCAACAGCGAATGGTATATACAGTGCAGGCGGAGCGATAGGCACGCTCTTTGTCATGTGGGCTGCAACTTCGCTAGGCAGAAAGAGATCTATACAGATAGGAGGAGCCTTTGCATTGATCGGGGGAGCCCTTCAAGGTGCTGCGGCTAATCTAGGGTGAGTAGTGTTTGCATAATCGGATGGAATATGAAGCAATTGACTGACTGGTTATCTGCAGTATGTTTCAGGCGGGACGCATTCTCGCAGGCATTGGGATCGGTATCCTCGTCACAGTATGCCCAATGTATATGGGAGAGCTCGCACCACCGGACAAAAGAGGCTGGCTTGTAGGCCATCATGCGATCTTTCTTGTCTTCGGATACATGCTGTCAGGTTGGCTCGGCTACGGTTGCTACTTCGCCACATCTCGTATGCCGGATTTTGCATGGAGATTCCCTCTATGCATGCAGTGTCTTGCACCTACAGTCTTGCTTATAACCTCCTTATGGATCCCCGAGTCTCCTCGTTGGCTCTTGCAGAAAGGAAAGGTTGAAGAGGCATGGTTGGTGGTCAAGAAACTTCGAGAAATGCCAGAGGACCCGAATGACCTCGTCGCACGAGAAGAAATCTACCAGATAAAGGAGCAAATCGCCCTGGACTCGTCCAAGCTCAAGGCGCTGGGTTGCGGACCCCTTATGGCTGCCATCAAGAAGAAGAGCTACCGCAAACGCCTGGCAATTGGTTTCCTTACCCAATGGGGTGCCGAGTTTGCTGGCCCTTTGATCATTGTGAGTCATTGCTTCCAGGTTCCCGTTCATTGTGTGTTTCTGACCGCAGCAGAACAATTACTCCGTTATCCTTTACACCAATCTTGGCCAGACTGGTTCTATGCCACTTCTACTTTCGGCCTTATGGCTTACGACGGCCGGCATCATCTATAATCCATTGGGTGCTTGGCTCCATGACAAAGTCAACTCCCGTCGCTGGATGTTTATTACAGGCCTTTTCGGGTGTCTTATCACAACCAGTGGCCTTGCTGCTTGTATCGCTCAGTTTTCGGGAACATCTAACAAAGCTGGCAATGCGGCCGGTGTTTTCTTTGTTTTCCTTTACCTGGCCTTCCAAGGGTAAGTTTGTCATTTCTGATCACGCCAATAGCATTTTCTGACTTCTCCCTTCCAGCACTCTTTGCGACACAACTATGTATATCTACGTCGCAGAAATCTTCCCGACAGAAATCCGACCGATCGGCATGGGATTCTCACTCTTCGGCCAATTCACTAGTACCATCATCCTGCTCCAGACTGCGCCTATAGGATTTGTCAATGTTGGATGGAAGTACTACCTCGTGATTATTGTTTGGTGTATCTTCTTTATCCCAATTGTCTACTTGTACTTCCCCGAGACTGCCAAGTTGTCACTCGAGGAAATATCGGCACGATTTGGGGATGACGTTGCAGTTCATGTCAATGATGCTCCAGCGGAGCAGCGCAAGGAACTCGATGAGTTCCTCGGGAATGTCGATGTCGCTCATATGGAGGGCAAGACTACTGAGGACAAAGTGAAGGAGATGAACCAGTAAACGAACGACTTTGGCAGTTTACTATTTTTTTTTTTATTTCTTTTTATTTTTTTTTAGCTATTCGGTGATTAATTTGCAGACCAAGATACTTTTTCGTCCAATTGACTGTGTTATATCCCTACTGAGCCTATTATCATTTGTGTTTACATCTCTATAATGATACTTATTGAACCCCACTGCCGCAGTAATAATATGCAGTAATGACCTGCTGAAAAAAAGAATTAATCTATCTCAAGGGGGATATTGGTATAAGGTTTAGGTAATAATAATAAATAATAGTAAAGAAAGAACCCCGCTGCCGCAACTTGCCAAGGAAAGTGAATCAAGGCTATGGTGTAACAGCACTGGTAGATAATGTCCAAAGCAGGTAGGTATGGACTCGATCTTGTCTGTTTCTTTGTACGAATACTCACTTCCTTGAACGTATGACGAACCTGGTTTTGGGCTGCATTGTTCCTGCAGCCGAGACCCGATGCAAATGCCTAAACCCTTGTCATGTGTCTGCTGATGGCTCATCGCAATCTCATCCCGGAGAAACGACCCCGCAGTGGTACGTTCCGGTCTAGACTTGAATCATGACCCAGCAGCCGTACCCCAGATGATCCTTTCCAGCAGGACGTTAGTCTAAGCGGGGGATGTGGCAGCACTATGCTTACTTAGTGCTGTTTCCCATCACACTATTGAGTTGACATAGCGTCAAGGCCTGGGGGAAAACTATACAAGATCCTGTGACTGTCGTGGTTGCAGGTTGCTCATCAAAACATCGAAAATGGGTTCCCTGATATCCGTCGGCGAAGGTAGCATACACTACAAAGACTATGACAGTCTCCCAAACCCCAGAAAAGTCTGGACCAGTAAGCCAGGCTCCAGAGAAGAAGGGTTAGGGCGACTTGTACTTCTCACCCCAGATGTAGTCGCAAATGCAGCATCAACATGTATCAGAAGAGGGCGTCGTACGTCCTTGAACTGGGATTTGACCAAGCTCGACGTCGCAAACTTCAACCGAGCTCCGGCACAACATCATATTGTCTCACTCCTGGACGGTACTGCATTTGATGACGTTTACATCTTCAATCCCCAGCAATCATCCCAATGGGACGGCCTACGCCACTTTTCTGCCCCAGCACCTACCGAGTCAGAGCCAAACCGCCGTTTGTTCTACGGTGGTGTGACATCGGCTGAGATAACAGACAGAAACAACACGCGAATAGGTATCCAACACTGGGCCAAAGAAGGCATTTGTGGTCGTGGTATATTGCTGGACTACGTTGAATACGCCAAGAGACATTCTATAGCCTACACAACCTTCTCAAACCACTCTATACCCCTTCATACTCTCCTTGATATTGCGAAGGAACAGGGTGTGAAATTCCTCCGAGGGGATATCCTCTTTGTTAGAGTTGGAGTCGTCCAAGAATGGGATCATCGCATGACATCAGACGACAAACTTGCCTACGCTCAAAGCTCTAACCCGCAACATGCTGGCCTTGAAGGCACCGAGGAGATGCTGAGGTGGATATGGAACTCCGGCTTTGCTGCTGTGGCTAGTGATGCCATCTCTTTCGAGGTGTATCCCCCGCAACCAACCTACCATCGAGACAAAGGAGACACAGTAAAGGGCTTGTTCATGCACGAGTACCTTATTGCCGGGTGGGGAATGCCGGTTGGCGAGCTATTTGATTTGGAGTCTCTTGCACAGTTATGCCAGGAAGAGAACCGATGGGAGTTCTTTATTACTTCGGCACCACTTAACATGCCTGGAGGTGTAAGCAGTCCTCCCAATTGTATAGCAATCTTCTAGTCTATAATGAGGATATGGAATTTATAGTCATTATGAATGATCTTCCTGGAGAGTTATTGGAGTTAACCAGACCATATATACATACATAGTGTACAGACTATAGGCGTTTCCCAGTTATGGATCGAAGTGCGGCATACATATCAGAGACCTTTCGCCTCCAATAGCTGGAATATACGAGTGAACTTATAAGCCAATCCCCAGCATGACAGCCTCTTCAGTATTTGTTGTGCATCTCGGCTGAAAACAGGGATACAATTTCCAGATCCGATGTCCTGAACACTTCCGGCGCTCGCTGGCCCGCCCGCCTCAATCCATCTAACCACAGCTCTTTTTCTAGATAGACTTTCGTCGTGAAGATCCAGACGAAATGGTTGATCGTCTTCTGTGGAAGATGCTAAGCGATGATCACCGTAAATGGCGTAAGATATGAGAAAGATGTAGCCCATGAAAATTCGCATGATTTCGCAAGGTGCAGAAACGAGATACTCGTTCGCGGTAGCAACAATCTGGGCTGCGTGCCAGCATAGCCTCCTTGCTGACTTGGAGTCCCTGCTGAAGGTCGCCCTCAAACGCGTGCGGGCTATCTCGATTCCGTTATTTTCTTGCGGTTCGGTTGAGATCACACTGCGTACGATATAGAGTATCAGGTCCAGGATGCCGTTTCCAGAGCAGAGATGTGAGTAGTGGCAAAGAAGGCTCGTAATGCTATGGTGCTCTGTCAGTATACATGGTCCGCAAATTTGAACTTGTCTTTACTTACTTATAGCTGATCAGGTCACTTGTTGATGAAGGCGCAGCCAGCGAGTCAACAAGATGATTCAAGCCTTTCAATAGTGACCGTTTTGGTTCCTGGTGAGCAGTTACTATTGAGCTAAAGCCCAGGTAATCTGGCATAGCAACAACCTCCAGTTGCCAGAGGTCCCAGAGCAAACGTCCCAGAACTTGAGAACAAAGCCTTTTCGCCCATGATCCTAGAAAGGGGGGTAATTCCCTCCCAGCCAGTGTTAACTTGAGTAGAACCGATGTGTTTGGTCTCGAGTTTTCGGGCTCCAGCCTCGACATCAGCGCAAGCCAGGCTTGGGCCGACGGGGCATTCCATATGGATTCAGGACACGGTAGAAGAGAGGGCAGCTCGCTCAAGTCAACGACGCCACGACGGCTTGTGAGCGTACAGAGACTGCAGTCATATTCGAAAGCTGCCCAAGCAGACCGTCTCCCAGCCTCTCTAGCAATCCATTCTCTCCATTCCTGAAAGACGACCTGTTCATTCTCAGAAACCGGAATGCGCTCGTGAATTTCGCCTAGGTTCACAGCAGATCGGGGCCTTAACAGACCTATACCTCGCAATCCACCGATCAAGAGTCCTCGAGACCTATCGGCATCTTGATACAAGTGGCGATTCCCTGAGCCCAGACAATAAATTTGGTAGAGACAATGGGCATTTAGGTATGATATATCTGAGTAGTTTTTCGTATCTGAAGCGCCCATCCACGTGATCATCGAAGAGCATATCTCGCTCAGAGCTAGTGCAATGTCTTTATCTGACTCACGATCAGAAATCAAGGCACCAATACAGGCTATCGCCGTTAGGAGAGCAGGTGGACAACGAGACATAGACCAAGATGCCCTGTGAATGATAGCTTGAACGTCATGGAACCGGGCAAAGTATAATTCCACAAGACGGCTCAGCTCGCAAAAAGCGTGAATGGAGTCACTGTCGTGCAATGTAGCGAGCTCTGGGAGAGGGCTTTGGGAAAGAATGTGGATGAAGCCCTGCATAGAGGTCCTCCCCACGTGTTGGGGTTGGTTGCTCAACCAACGACCGCCTAGGATCTCGGAGAGTGGGGGGAGATTGCATCGCTTTGAAGTTGAATCATTCGCTTGGTCGAAAGGCCAAGCAAGAGCGGATGAATGGGTAGCTGGTCTTGCACCCTGGTTATTCCCAGTAGAACCTGTATCGTCTAGCATAGAATCTTCTGTGGAGCTGACATTCATCGATGTCGCTATAACACGTTGATCTGTGTCCAGTGGCCAAGATTGTGGTATGCTGACTTGTCCTATGGGCTGGAGTGAAAAGGGTTCAGAACCGAAGTCCTGATCAAAATCGAGCCAGTTGAAACCACCTGTCCGAAAGCTAGGCTGCAACAGAGCTATAGAAGTAGGAGAGATCGCAAAGATGTCTTCAACCAGCCCTGTATCTGTCGACTGATGATCAAATGTGTGCGATGTGTCTATAGATGAACACATGGGTGACTCGACAGCCGGCCAGTCGAATTGGTGGTTGGTGAAAGAGCCATTAGTGGGGTGCACTGAACTAAAGCCTGTAGATTCTAACGAAACACCAGCAGAATGAAAGTTAGGGTCTTGTGGGTGTGGAAAAGACTGAGTCGATGGACTTTTAGGAGAGCTCTGGAATTCATCATTCCGATCATCCGTCTGCTCACCAAGAGAGTCCGGGTCTTGGGGGTTATCAATGTCGTCGCTAGGCATCTTTGAATGGACATCACTCTGACAAGGGTATTCGCAAATACCACCAGATCGAGTACATTCAATGCATGGTGTCTTTCGATCACATCTTACTTTCTTCTCGACACAGCGAAAGCATGACTTTTGGCTTGAGCGTTTCAGATGTCTTGTGACTTGATGTGCAGAGCGCAAATGCCGCAGTAAGGCGTCACGCCTACTGAAAACCTTCTGACAACGTGAACAAGGAATTTGCTGCTTGTGTTGCGATGTTGTGTGAGTGAGCTGATGCCGGTAAAGGTGGCTGGGACGAGAGAATCGTAGAGGACATTCTGTGCATTGAAGACGGCGCTATACAACAACGTTAGTATATAAGCTTTTTTTTATATTGATAAAGAGACGTACACAGTTTTCAGAGTCCTCCATTGATCCTTATTGGAGCATGTTCGACCAAAATAATGTTCCAAGAAGGTGGGAAAAGTGTGGGGAATCAAGCTTTACATGCATACGGATACAATACTTAACTTAAATTGCGGGGTATGGAACACTATCACGTGTATGTAGTGCTACTGATAAAATTGCTAGAGGTACAAAGGCCACTTGGTTTTGTGAAGGTTATCAATACTACAGAAATCACAGCTAGATAAACTAGAGAAGGGCACTGACTAACGATGGGCATGCTTGCCACAGTCAGTTAACGGTGAAACCTAACTTATTGAATAAAAACTCGCAGGACTGTCTCTTTCTGCCGTCTCAGCAAGTAGATTCCGGAGTCGGCGAAATAAGATTCCGACTCTATAACACAACATCCAGCTATTCCAATAACGGCCTGTATTGACATGACGTTGAATATCGTCATACTTAGATGAAATGTAAGGATACGAGAGCCAACGAGTCTGGCTGTGAATGGTTCTTTCGCGGCAAAGGCAACAGTCCCTTAAAGTGTAGATAGGGCGACTAAAGAACGCCCGGTTACAGGCGCTACAAGGGAGCAGGCTTAACTCATTCCTGACATCTCCTTGCTTTACAGGACCTGCCTCTTTGTCTTTCCTCACGCTTGATGTTTTTAGATTTTTTGAAATGGGTTAAGACTTTTACCTCTCGCAATGGCGTTTCCCAAGCTGGAAGAGCTCGATCACCATGCCGATACCAAATGGCTCAAGCCTTATAGATATATTACCCCGCCTAGATAGCCCTATCCATTGGGGCCAGCAGTATGATGTTACGTATCTTTGGATTCTCACAAAAATGGAAAATCCAACGAGCGGTCACCCTTAAGCTGAACACAAGAACTGGTGAATATCCCAACAGCCCTTTTGTAGTTATTTATCATTGACGTCCTATCACTACAATGTACCTGAGATCGCGAAGTGAATCTCATTGTCGTTGTGGCCGAAAATGCAAGGCAGTCATTCAAGGCAGTTGGCACAGTTTAAGAACTCTTGCTAAAGAGAGATATTGCACGATACAGAAGCTTGTGTTTGATTGGTATTTACTTAACATGACTTGTATGGTTTCACCTACTTGCAAACCGTGTCAACATCCTCTCGGAACCCAGAATCACACATCTCTCGTATTTGGGCGACTTCAAACTCCAAGCTCACATAAATTTGACAGCCTTTGCCACCCATCACCAGCCCTGCCTCTTCACTGCCCCCATACTTGGCCACCTTCTGTGCCATGCCCTCAGCAACGGCATCATTCCTGTTGGGATCGTTGAGAGTTTGGCCCTGGCTATATTTCGCGTAGCCAGCAACAGCAGCGTAGCCCAAACGACGAGCGTAGAGAAAGGCGAGTTGCTCGTCAATCATGTTGATGTAATTCCGAGCACAGGATATTTCCTGCGTAGCATTGGCAGAACTGCACACTGTCGCGACGGGGACTTCAGAGAGGATGTTAGGGTCGTAAAGAGACCCAGAGGACGCTCTCGGAAAATTGTCAATAGTAGCGTTGGGAGAGGGTTGATAAGTGCATGACAAGGAGCAGCTGCCTATAGCAGTGAGAGAGAGGAGAAGATAGGATGTCAAAAGTAAGGACATGTTCGACGTAATAGAGCGCTATTTTATCTCGACTTTGGTGGTTTGGCAGTTCCTCCGAGCTACGTTAGGAAGCAACCGAGTTTTATCGAGGCGAGTACGAGAAGGGGTACTTAAGGCTCTTGCCGGAGGATTCCATTTCTCATCTGTCAAAATTTCGGAAAAGCCTTCTGCTAGTGCATGATCAGCTTATTGCGGTTCCTTTAGACGAAACTCTATTCCAAATTCCGGTACTAGTCAGCGTGTATAAGGTTTCAGCGCCAAAGTATCTGTAAGGTTACACATATTTATACCACTGAGTATTGCGATTTGATGTAACCTGAAACAAGGGTCTTCGGCTACACGGCAATATAGTCTGCTGATGCTCGCATCAAAGTGCTGGTTGCCACTCGTCAGTCAGAGCTTGCATACTTGTGATATCTTATGCCTGCAGCAATCTGGGCCCCAAATATAACAATTGCATACCTCGGTCATCGGAGCTTGGCTACCCCTTGCGGACCTATTAGTGTGGGTGCGCTGTCGGAATATGTCCAATTGAAGTGGTTGCGATGGGAATGATACGCCGCCGATCTGCAGATGGACATTCGTTATTCTCCACTTCTCCCATCTTCAACGGTTGTATTCGGAGTTATTACCAAGATGAGAAAGTTGTTCAAAGAGGGGTTTATCGTTTTTATTCACCACAAATATATTCTCATTCAAAACCTCACCAGAATAAAAGCAAGATGAGTGATGGAAGCGGCCCCTCAGCAGGGCTGCTTCGTGATATGCTTCAACGCATCGCTGTTGATCCTAAATTCGATGTTGGTACAGTCGTCGTTGGGCTTGTATTTCTCTTCATCATCCACTCTTTCCGAGTATGGTATCGCCTATCTCATGTACCAGGACCATTTTTGGCAGGGTTCTCTAGGTTTTGGATGCTGAGAGGGTCAATGAGGGCACAGCAGCCTATGGAAATTCAAGCAGCAGTTGAGAAATACGGTGAGAAAAAGTACATTCACCTACTTGCTCTCGTTGTGGTTGCTGAGTTACATGCAGGCTCTCTGGTGCGAATTGGACCCAATGAGTTGGCAACAGACGACGCGAGTCTAATCAAAAGAATCAATTCCGGTCGATCGGCTTATACTAGAGGACCATGTAGGCGAACGCACTAACGGGAGACTTTGGAGGACTAACCAATCGACCAGGGTTCGAGTCGATGCGCTTTGAGCCTGGAAAGGACAACCTCTTTTCGATGCGTGATGAAGAAGGCCACAGAAAATTGCGCAACAAAATGGCGGCTGGTGTATGTTTTAAGTAAATTGAGCCTAATACTAAGCTAACTGTCATAAAGTATTCCGGCAAAGAGAATCTTTCCTTAGAGCGTTCCGTTGATTCAATCATCGCCAGTTTCGTTGAACTTCTCGAATCGAAGTACTTGTCAACAGAAGCCACATATCGCCCTATGGACTTTGCCCAGAAGGCCCAGTTCTTTACCCTTGATGTCATTAGCGACCTTGCCTTTGGCCAACCCTTTGGATACCTGACAAAAGATGAAGATGTCTTTGACTTCCTCAAAATCACCAGGGCCTACTTCCCCGCAACTGTTACCATGGCGAATCTACCTTGGATGATAAGTCTACTACATTCTCGTCTGTTTAGTGGTCTTTTACCAAAAGAAACTGACAAGATTGGTTTCGGTGCTTTCATCGGGTAGGAACCTTTCCCTTGCAACAATTGAAAGATAAAATTAATGATTTGAAGTGTCGCCAACGAGAAAGTGGCAGAGCGGTTTGCCCAGGATGCAACTCCTCATGCCGATATGCTGGGGTCCTTCATCCGAAACGGACTTACCCAGGAACAAACATCTCGCGAATCCCTACTCAATGTAGTTGCTGGAAGCGAAACAACGTCAACTACCATTCGCATGATTATGTTATGTATTTTGACTAATCCGCCCGCTTACAGACGGCTACAACAGGAGATTGACAATGCTGCCGAGGCTGGAACGATTTCATCTCCAGTTACTGACGCAGAGGCCCGCAAGCTCTCTTTTCTCCAAGCCACAATTCAGGAGGGTCTGAGGATCAAGGTCCCTGCTGCAGGGCCTCTCTTCAAGGAAGTTCCCGAACAAGGTGACACTATCAACGGAATGTTTATTCCCGGTGGCACCCAAATCGGCATCTCCCCATTTGGTATCTATCACTCTAAAAAGGTTTTCGGTCCAGATGCCCACGTCTTCCGCCCAGAACGATGGTTAAATGCCGAGCCTGAGCGCCTCGAGGCAATGGCTGAAAATGTTGGGCTTGTATTCTCCAGTGGAAAGTGGCAGTGTCTTGGAAAGCCCGTCGCAATCATGGAATTGAACAAGGTCTTTGTCGAGGTACGTTTCTGAGTCAAGAGTAGTTATGGTTAGACTGATGTGGCCTGTAGCTGTTGCGACGATTTGACTTTAGCATTGTTCGACCTGAGAAGCCACTTGATATGTTCAATGCTGTGAGTACCTACAGTACCCACTTCGGACTTATGACTTCTTTGACCGCTAACAGGTTGCCAGGGTGTCTGGATCATCGAGAACTTTAACGTACGTGTCACGCGACGTGAGGTTTGAGGGCGCTGTTGCACAGTCGAGTTGGGTTCATGATTCAGCCGGCTCGGCATCACTATACTTTAATCGCGCAACTCAGCGACTATGTTCATCCATCCAGTTTTGGTTTAAATTTAGGTTTCGGCAGAGCCATAACGTCAGTGTAATCCTTGCCAAATCTTTAACATGTAGCTAGTGATTGGCGTCAAAAGTTTCACGCATAGACAGAATAGAGCCGTATTGATCCTAACTAAGGTGTAATGCAAAGCTTCTTGTCAAATATCTTCTAGCAAGGCTGCCAGATGACTCAAGGAATGCTCAACCGCAACTTTGTGGCATTTCGATAAAACAAGGGTGCTCGTAGGAATACCCTCAAGGGTTCTAAGTAGCGATACCGCGCAGGCATGACAGAGGCCGAGTTTCTGATACCCAGCCTTGATGCTAGCGACAGTTGCGGATCCGTACTGAAAAGCAGACCAATTTTGCAGGGCCTTGAATCTTGGCCCGGTCAACGATCGGCATAACGTAGCAATGGCTGCAGCATATGATGCGATGGATGGGACAGATTGTTCCCTCAGGAGCCTCTGTAATGCACTCACGAAGCCTTTTTTCTGTTCAGTCATCTCTCCTGGCGCCTCTACCGATGTCAGTTTGCTTTCGAGGAAGGTCATGTTGTTGCCCATCGTGGTGTAGAGGTCTGTGACTTTGTAGGCCATGGCGACCGAGAAATCGTATAGATTGCATAACGGCATGCTATCGAACACTCGAATGTCGAGATTGCCGATGACGTACTTTTCAAGCTTTGAAGAGATCGTGGGCTCTTGAAGATGTGAAACGGCCAGGAGATCGCTGGTTACATCACGACCGCCAGAGTTGATCAAGATCTTATCGCCACCAGGATGAATGCGTAGAAAGCTTGTTGCATCGTAGACGCGGCCCTTTGCAGCGAACCAGTATCCCAAGCTTTTGTTGGAGTGCTCTACAAGCACGGATACGGGGTAGCTTTTATCTGTGGCTTTGTACGAGCTCAAGGTGGTCGCTTTATCCTGGGAAGTTTCTCCATCTGTGTAGCGTTCTTGTCGTGACTTCTCGAGCTCATCGTGGACTCGAAGCCATTTAGCTTGTGCCACGTCTCCTTTGAAACCAGCGATTGTTGCTGAACATCCTAACTTGAATGCTGTCGGTAGGTAGGCAAATACTTTGCGTCGATGGAGACCCAAAAGGCCCATGGAGCCACGGTAGAGATCTTTCATCGCCTCCCATGCTTGAGACAATTCGACAACCTCTTTTTTGTCGACATACGCAGCGATGTCGACCTCTGCCGCGGCCGAGATTACTTCTCTCCAATGCCGGGGATAGTCCTTACGGATGCGTTCCGCTTCTTCGCCGAGCACCCCGGTATACGATGAGCGGCCGATGAAGTTGTCCATTAAGTGAAAGAGTGGTGATGCTATGCCACCAGGGCCTGGAACATCAGTTCCCAGGGGCATAGCCAGTGGAGCCACGGACAATGACCATACCACTGGGTCAACATATGACTTACGACCAGGAACCGGGGTGATTTTCATCAGGGTCTTGCGGCCAATCCCATTCAAGGTATCCTGCATCTGCGAAAGCGCCGTCTTCAGTGTGTCCACATCATCAGATTGGACAGCGACCTGTGCATCCACTACAGCATGCAGTAGCGGAGTCGTGCGCGACAGGATTTCTGCCTGAGTTAGGTAGAAAATGCGTTCTTCGGCATTGTTGACAGTCGGAACAAGAAGTTCTAGATTCTCGACGCAGAACTTATCATCAGCAGCATCCTTCCTCTGCCAGTTATAAACGACAAGATCTATGTAATTCAGCGCTGGCCTCTGGCGCCCCAGGCGCTTAGTCACTTCGTTCCAAGGACGTGACAAGCACTCGGGAAGCTGCTCGACGGATCGCGTCATGTCAGAGTTCATGTAGGCATGTGAAACTATGGATAGAATTGTCGATGCACGCTGCAGACACTTCTCAGGAAGTGACTGTGCGTCGGCGGGTAAGACTTCCATTGACTTGACCTCAGAGCGCAATGTTTGGTCACGCAACAATACGGGCAGAGATGCTGCCAGTCGGTCCCATACGTCAAACCCCCGGGGGAGGCGAGTGATTGGACTGTTTGATGGGATAAATCCCAATTCATATGAAAGGAACCCTTCGTTTTCGTGGTTGTGTGCTTCATTCACCCGCTGCGCGTGGTTAATCACCGTGGCACACGGTGAGAGTAATTGTTCTCGGCGGTTCATTCTGTATGATAAATTGGGACGTAGCTTATTTTAAGGAAGATGATAAATGATCAAATGGCTGGTAGCCATCCTATATATATATATTATGAACTGCGTGATGGGGGTGGCCCCGTTATCTGCTCTCGACCTTTAATTTACTACTCAACTTCGACTCCGACTTTGGACTCTATCCATCAGATTATGATTTATCACATTCAGCTAGTGGTCACATGCCTCCCTAGGCTCAACAGAAAGACTATCGTCCACGTGAGTGTAGACGGGCCGGGGACCTCTTTGCTGTGCATTGTACAACCTCCTTCCGATGGAACCCTTAGGTCCGAGCTGCCACATATATATAATTTCAGATGTAACTGGTAACAGTATTGCTGCAGCCGCTCTAACAAATTTCAACAAAATGAACAAAGCTAATAGTTTTGGAGCCTTCGCCCGGTATCTGGACTGCCAGATCGACATAACCGATTGTTGGAATACCTATCAACGGATTCTGTCGGCTTTCCCTTATTCTAGGATGGATTCCGACACCTCAGCATCATCTCGTGTGTTATCGAACTGTAGTTGAACGCAAATATCGCTATACTATAGCTGTATGTCTGTATACCCAGGCTTTGAATTGGGCCTCAAGTGAAACTACACAAAAGCGATGTTTAGCTCAGAGCGGTTCTCTTGTCTAGTTGGCAATTCTTTTCAAACTCGGAATCTTCTAAACGGGGCTTTCCGCACCAAACCTCGATTTTATGACGCTCAGTCTGCCTATAGTCTAAGCATGTGACACTGATGCTTCTCTAGTAGCATGTGTATCAGAGACATCGGGCCGATACTACAGGAAGACTTATGATGATATTACAACATTGGCCATCTTACCGCTGTAGTTATCAGATAGAGTTCGAATATAAGTAACGGGGGGAAGACTGCTGACCTGTGAGATATTATAGACGTAAAGCATGCTATATTTGTGCAACCGAATGGAATCACAAGCAATGCAGACATTACACGTGAGGGAATCTTCGTCAGCTCTATTCAACCTCTACCATTTTAGATGCAATATATCTGCCGAAGATGGGTCAGCATGTCCGTCGTGTATGTGGGTACAGCACTCAAGAGCCTTGTTGTTACATAATTAGACAGGAGAATTTGGAAGACAATTGACAGTTTGTGGAGATGCGGTACTGTCTGCAACAAGTCTACGTCAGGGATCTTCTGTGTCCAATCGGGCGCTAACATTTTAATATGAAATGAGCCGTAACTTTTATCCACGTGGACTTACCGATCACTAACTGTAGACATTCTCTAACGACTAACCTTGACATGCCGTCTCTTCTGGCCAACTCTGTCGTCCCGCTCACCCATATCATTCAGTATTGCTCTGATGCCATACACATTGAACTCATCGGCCACTTGGTTATATGTACAAATTTCCCATAGTAACAGAGAACAATAAGTTTTTCAGGGTCCATTGTATCTCTGCACAGATAATATAATTAACTTCATAATATTATCTGTGCTTCTAATCAAAAAGTTCCATAACCACATAAAATCGGTGGAATTATTGGTGGACCGAGGGATGTTTACCAACTGCCGATAAGGCTCACATACTATCACCATATGTATATTCCTGCTGACGATGTATTTAAAGTCTGGTCGAATCCTTCATTAAATTCACCAACACAAATACTACAGCAACACACATCCATTTTGTGTATTATTTTATATCCAAATATGCAGTTTTCTAGCATCTTCCTCATGGCGGCAGCGGCCCTAGTGCCTTTCGTCGCTGCCCAGGACTGCGTGCATCGAAGCACCCCTTGCGTATGTGGTTAAACCTTTTCTCTGAGTATTTTACTTACGAATTGTCTTAGGCCCCACTTGCCTCTTGCAATAGTATCTCTGGCAGTATTGTCTGCCGTACCACGGAGAAGCCTTCTCAATGTTCACAGGCCTTTGTTGTTGGCCAAGAATCCGGAACTGTTTCAGTAAGTCTCGTAAACTCTCTGTCGGGCGGATAGAACATTAACGTGATGGGAGTGCGAGTGCTGTAAGGCATGATTCTAAGACACTTCTGTAGTTCTTCTGGCTTAAGGTCTGTCGGCTACATAGAAGATCGGGACGACAAGCTTGGTATCAAGGGTAATGACCCAGTCTAACGCCCAGACTCTTATTCGAGTGGCTCAGGTAGATTTTGAACAGCTTCCGTCTGCTAGCTCTATTTATAAATGCCTTTTGGAGCCGACCTCAGGAACGAACAGTCCCAGGGGCGGCTTTTAATTGATTTAGACAGTTCCCCGTTCTCTCGCAAGTTAGACTATGCTACATCCTCTCTCATTTCTGGCTACTGCCGTTACCTCAAAAGTCTAGCTTTGGCGGAAGTCACAAGGTAACCTATTGCGAGCTGTGGATACTAGAACGTAATTTTATAACATTGGAAAGGTACTATGTGGTGCTAAAGATAAAACAAGAAAAGTGTATCTGACAGGAAGTACATAAAGAAGGAAAAGGAGGTCTAGGTCTCGAGAATCAACAGGAGAATCTACTCGTCAACAGCAGGGTCAAAGCCAGGAACACCATCACCGGCAGCAGCCCGCAGGGTTTCGGTGAACGAGTTATCCTTGTCCCAGAACTTGGGTCCGATCCCTCCGTTCCAAGCATCATAGAGGGTATCTCGGAGAGATCGACCGTTGACAACGGGCCAGTTGTCCCAACCGACCAAGTTACCAATGAACCATTGACCAGTGTAGTTCTCGACCTGGTCATCGGCCTCATTAGCCATGCGCCAGCAGTGAGTCTCACCAGAATCCTTATGGTAGACCACCTTGGCGCGCTGTCCATCAAGACGGGGCTCGTTGGTTGCGTGCTCGTATTTTCCATGGCATGAGGGGGCGACGCGCTTGACATCTTCGCCTTGGACAAAGACGACGATGTTCTCCCAGTCATGAGTGTGGCCGTTGGCGGGACCTCCACCAATAGTACCCCATCTGGAGAGAATGTTAGATAGTGGCCGATGTCTAGAAAGGTGGAAAAATACTCACACAAGCTGGTCCTTCTCAAAGTAATACTCATACATGATGGCACACCAGCCGTTGTTGCAGCGGCGACGACTGTAAAGGTTGTTGTTCTCCAATCGGTTAGGGTCGCGGCAATCAGCAGCAAGACCCTTGAAGTAAACATCCTTCTGACTCAGACCGCGGTTGGTGTTCCCGTCCCTGTCAATGGCTGAGGTATAGTAGCAACCATCGGTGTCGAAGTCAGTGAGAGGCTGGAACTTGTGCTCGATCTCATGGGCGCCGTCGTCGATACGACCCATGAGAACACGCTTAACATGTTGAAGAGGAGACGCCTCGACGCTGAGAGCGCCGGCGAGGACAGTTGCAAGTGTGATGGCGTGCATGGTTGATTGATGTCAAGGACGAGAATTGAAGTTACAGAAGAGGAAGTGAGTGTTGGAGAAGATGCTTTTAAGTGAAAAGGCTGAAGAAGAAGCTGTTGGTGAGGAGGTAAGAAAGGTGTTTTGCTATGGATTCCGAGCCATTTAAATACTGCTGAGGATCCATCTCGGCCTGTTGTCTATCAGGGTACAACTCATGATAACCTCAAACTGCCCGTCATCAACTTACACTGCCACATTGAGAAGGGATACAGAAGGATGCACTATAGGAGGAGGATTCGGCCATAAGCCAACGATTAGCCCAGTAACGTTCTTTGCAACGGCCGACTCTGCATGGTGCATTTCATGCGCATGTTCAGCTCGTTACAACTAAACGCCTGGACCCCAAGGCTGACGGGAGAAAAGCAACCAATCAGAGGAATTTCGCACCGTACCTTGATTTAGATAAGCTTGAATTTGGATCGAAGGATTTCTTCTGCGCCACACCAGATCAGGAACATGGCCAATCAGACTGTAATCTTCGATCGATCCGTGCTATATAGGGCTCGAAGAAGCATTCTAGTTGAAACGTAGGAAGAGTTTAATGTAACCCTGTGGAAATAATAGTCAGCGCCTTTTTTTATTGTGTTGGGGGCTTTGTGAATAACTTCAAGGCGGATTGGAGGTGAGAACTCCACTGATTTGCTGCGGACCATGCTCATTGCTGACGGCTGGAAATTATCATCCGCACGGTTCTTGTCAGCGACAGTGAGATTGCCATTACATATGGTAATGGAACTTGCGTCAAAGTGAAGAACTACGCTGACAGGGCATCTGTTCATATGATGCATCCTGGGAATCCCAGTCCTCTAAGGATTGAAATAACTGATGGAGCATCAGTCAAGGTTTCGCCCCCAAAGTATGCGGGTACGGTAGATGTGACAGTCCGTTACTGGTAGGTTGAGGAAACACGTTTCTATTTCTTCTGAAATTCTAAAAATAGAGTTTGTGTAAAGGCTCAACAAATTCAGCATCCGTCGACGGGAAGCCATCAACTCTCAAGGTCTCAATGGCGTGCCTGTTTATGATTCAAGTGCCCTCTAGACTTTGGAGTTGAACCCATATTGAGTCTTGGCAGTTTTACCAAAGGGTGCATTGACATCATTATTGGCGCCGAGATGATGACAAGTACCGTAAACAAAGGAGTGATAGATCCACTTTGTAAGATTAGAGCCCACTACTCTATAAGTCGTCAGCAGTAAGCGGGCTTTCATCGCTGTCTAGTGCGTCAGCGAACGAGTTTCGAGAATGAGCTTGTCATTGACTTTGTTCGGTGGAGATTTCTTTATCTTATCGTGGGTAGTTTATCTTATCAAGCCTACCTATGAAATAAGATACAAGAGCTGGCCTGCTACCCTGTACAAACTTGACATATCTTTACTCAATAGCATATGGTTAATTCTTCAGATGACGATACACATTGGCTCAGATTCAATGCAAATGTAGATTGTTGTTACCTTGGGAGTTACATTATTACTTGTTCCATTGCTCAGTCAAGTTCTCAGTTGGTCGAGATTGGCCATGATCTTTGGTTCATTTACAAGGTCTAGACCTGGACAATACGGTATTCTCTGAGAGAACAAAACGGATGGGAAGACTTACATAAATTATGAACGCTAATCCTAATAAGTACATTTATATCCGTGTTTTCAGCATAAAAAAAAGGTAATGTTTGTCTCAGCCCAAGACCTCGAGGATTGGGCTTCATTGGCCTGCTTTACGAAATGCAATGACTGGCAGAATTCAAGACATTTTCAATTTCTTCCCAGCGACGGGATCATCGGTCAGGTTTAGTGCTAGTCATTCTTAAACTCTTCAATTGAATCTCTTTTCGAACAGCGAAATTGTTAACGGACATTCACCGTCTTCATTCGGGTATTCGTTGTACCAATAGTAGCTACAACACATGATGTTTCCATCGCCAACACAAATATCCGCCCTATTTCCCCTCACCTGGCACCTATTCAACCATCGGATAAATATCTCTCTAAAACCAGCGATTGGACGGCTAAATACAGAAATCCCAATCAACCCACCATGCCATCAATCAGTCCACAAGGCCCAGAACCCCCCAGACTTTAAGTATCAGTTAAATTCAGCTGGTCTTTGACCAACTTGTCTTATCTTCTCGTAGACAAGGTTAAAGCGAAACACAACCTGCAGCGACCAATCACCTGCCATGTCGCCTTCCAACCCCATTATCCCTGGCTTTTCGCCTGATCCCTCCATCGTCAAGGTGGATGAGTGGTATTTCCTGGTCAATTCCACGTTTCACATGTTTCCTGGCATTCCCGTTTATGCTTCCAAGGATCTTTTGTCGTGGAAACATATTGGTATGGCAATTAGCCAGAGATCACATTCGCTGTGGATGGGTATTGACGAAGTATAGGAAATGTCATCTCCAGACCAGGCCAGATTAGTTTGGCGAAGTCGCCTACGGAAGTTAATCCGCTCCCCGGAATTGGCGAAGTGATGCTCGCCACTGGTGGACTCTTTGCACCAACGATTCGCTACCGTGATGGCACCTTTTATGTCGTTTGCACCAATGTCGTGCGAACTCTTGGTGAGACCGATGTTCTAGAGAATTTCATCTCCTCTACCAAGGACATCTGGTCAGGCCAATGGAGTGACCTGGTCAAATTTGAATTCGATGGCATTGACCCCAGCATTCTGTTTGACGATGATGGCAAAACGTACATTCAAGGGTCTAGATCACCAGGTCCAATGACCAAGATCGCTCAGATTGAGGTTGATCTCGAAACAGGTCGCGCGATCTCTGAGGAGAAGATTCTCTGGGAGGGTACTGGTGGTGTATACCCCGAAGGACCACATATTTATAAGCGAAACGGATGGTACTGTCTGATGATCTCCGAGGGCGGAACCCATGAAGACCACATGATCACTATGGCTCGATCGCGCAACGTCTGGGGACCGTATGAGCCATGCCCTAATAACCCGATCTTGGTTCCAGCCAGCAGCGATATGTACATCCGCCACACAGGACATTGCGATGCTTTTGAGGATGAAAGCGGTCAGTGGTGGGGAGTCTGTCTTGGCGTTCGACGAGATACAGAAGGGCGATACAACATGGGTCGCGAGTCGCATCTTACAACAGCAAACTGGACAGACGATGACTGGCTTCGCATTGACTCGGTTCAAGCAAATGTTGATACGTCGAGACTCGCGCAGTCAAATGCGGTTCAGAGCCTGAAAGCCGTGGAGGGGGTGGATTACCTCTACATTCGAGATGTGGACTTGAAAAACTATAAGATCGACGGATCTAACATCAGTCTAACTGCTTCCGCCATTGATCTATCTCACACTCATGAATCACCTACTTTCGTGGGTAAGCGTCAACGCGTCCTTGAAGGCCAGAGCAGCGCTTCCTTCAAGGTCGATCCATCAAGCAAGGTCAAGGCAGGTCTCGCATCGTACAAAGACGAACATCGCTACGCGCGAATCTTCTATTCTCCTGCAGACAAGAAGATTACCTACGAAGCCATCAACAATGCCAAGGAGATTAAAAAGTCTTCCACATACTCTATTAGCGAAGAAGTTACTAGCATCCGCTTCCGGATTGGTTACACAGAGAAGGAATACCGCATAGCGTATGCACTCGACGAAAAAGAGTGGCAATCCGTTGCGACGTTGGACTTGATCGACATGACAGGTCCCGACTTTGTCGGTCCTGTGATCGGCGTATTTGCCTTGGGTGATGGTGTCAAGGTGGAAGTAACCGATCTAGATGTGGAGTAGATAACGCATGCGAAGATCTAGTTGAGATACATGGTCTGATCAGTTTGACTCAATGGATACGATTCAATAACTCGCTTGCCGAAATGATGTTTTGACATTTGTCTCGCTTTCGCTAGACTTACCGTTCAGCTACCAATCGCCGTGATTGTCTTTTGCCTAAGATAAAACGCCAAGAACGGCATCGTCCATTCAACAACAAGTGCCACAAGACGCATGATCAGCTTTCCAACCCGTTGGTCCTCGAATCAAGGTTTCAGGCTAGCAATTTATCCGCTGAAGAAAGGCTAATTCCCCGCAACCCTGGCCGTCAGTCATTCAACTGTCCAACCACTACAAAACTAACCCTCATTACCCGGATGTTGGTCCACGAGCTTAATCTAGTCTCTCCATATTAACCGGAGGTTCCGTTGTCTGCTATTGGCCTGGCAAGAACCCCATGGGGAGGATTTTCGCATATCGTAGTTCGGATAAAGCAGGCCCTGCGGGGAAGCGGGCGCTTTTGACAGTCTGGGGATGACCTCGGTAAAGAGAGTGACAAATTATCGAGCCGATGGTTGAGTGGTCATAGTATGGGGGATCCGGGATGCTATTCTGTCATGATGTTGGATGATATGGCTAGCAAATGCACGATCAAGAGGCTTGCTAAGTTTGATAGACAAGGGAGGCTAAATAGAACCATACCATTACGGTGTATGTCGGACAGTAATATAAAGATCGCCCACACGTCCAGGACACCAAGTCTGCCGTTCCCACCAGCTCCCCAGTCTCTGGTGTCTCGGCGAACAAAATCTCTTTGAACAGTTTTGCTTTACCGGTTTTCATGATGGGTCTCCTTCGACCTCCCAAGCGGACCCAAACGGTCATTCCTGCCAAGCCTGCTAAGGGTCACTTCTACTTCGCGGGTAAGGAGTTCGGGCGTGTCAAATGGTGGAAGAGGCGTAACATGCGTACTCTATACTTCTACATTGTTATCCTGATTCTTACCAATACTGCCAATGGATTTGATGGTTTGTCACACACTGTCCCTCAATGTTGAAAATCCTGGTGCTAACAGCTTAGGTTCGATGATGAACGGTCTCCAGACCCTTTCGTACTGGCAAGAGTACTTCAACCACCCTCGTGGCTCCGTTCTTGGTCTTTTCAACGCGTCTATGAGTCTCGGTTCTCTCATTGGTCTTTTCATCGTTCCTTACATGATCGATCGTCTTGGCCGCAAGATGGGCGTCATCATCGGTTGTCTCGTCATGCTTCTCGCTGTCGGGTTGCAATCCGGTGCCCGTAACTTTGGCATGTTCGTCGCAGCCCGTCTCCTGCTCGGATTCGGAGACTGCATCGTCCTCGGCTCGGCCCCTCTTCTCATCGCAGAGATTGCGCATCCGCAAGATCGTGCTATCCTTGTGACACTTAGTGGCGCGTCCTACCACTCTGGCGCTTTCATTTCCAGCTGGGTTACCTACGGTACTCTTCAGATCAAGAGCGATTGGTCCTGGAGACTCCCTAGTCTCCTCCAGTCCATCTGCAGTGTTGTCATTCTCGTCGGAATCTTCTGGATGCCCGAGAGTCCTCGTTGGCTGCTCAGTAAAGACCGCCATGATGAGGCGCTCAGAGTATTGACTCACTACCATGCCGAGGATGATGTGGATGATGAGTTTGTTCAACTTGAGTTTAGTGAGATTAAGGCCGCTATTGCCCTCGACAAGGAAATTGGCCAGACTGGTTGGGCAGACTTCCTCAAGACCAAAGGTAACCGCAAGAGAATTGGTCTTATCACTGCTCTCGGCTTTTTCAGCCAATGGAGTGGCAACGGTCTGATATCGTACTACCTCAAGGGCATCATGGATGCCGTTGGTATCACCAAAGCCGAGACCCAACTTGGTATCAACGCTGGTATGAAGACTCAAGGTCTCATTATCAACACCACTTTCGCCTTCTTTATTGACTACTTCGGTCGTCGTCCCATCTACCTGACCTCGACTATCGGCACATGCGTCATCTTCAACTTCTGGACTATTGTCTCTGCTCGCTACGAAATTGATCCCAACAAGGCTCTAGGCTATGCCTTCGTTGCCCTGACCTTTATCTATGGCCTCTTCTATGATGTCAAGTAAGTATCTCGTTTCTCCATGGCATATCCATCGAACTGACGTTTCAAAGGTCTGGTCTTATGGCCAACTACACTACTGAGATTCTTCCCTACGGTCTTCGAGCTAAGGGCTTCACATGGCTCAACTTCTGTGTCACTGCCGCTTTGTTCTTCAACCAGTACATCAACGGAATCGCACTCGACGCCATGGGCTGGAAGTATTACTGCATCTACTGCGTGTTCCTTGGCTTTGAAGTCTACATCATTTACTTCTTCCTTATCGAGACGCGGTACACACCCATGGAAGAAATCGCACAATACTTCGATGGCGACGATGCAGTCGATGTTGGAGAGGTCGCACGTGCGGATATGAAGGACAGGGGAATTGTTGTCGAGGAAACTGAGAAGGGTGCTCATGCCACCACTATCGAGAGGCTGGAGAGTCAGAAGTAGAAGGCGCATGATCTGGTAAACTGTTGGGGAGGCCTGAACCCTTTCGGAGAAAGATCACTCTGATAAGCGCATGCCTGGTAGAGGTAGTGATATATCTTGTTTCATTTATATCGACTCCCGCACCTGTGATAATGTGGGTGAGTGGGGAGGCAAATGTGAGTGTGTCACTCTGAAAGCATGCCTAGACTTAGTTTGATACATGAGACTGATTCGGCTAAGGCGGCACTGGGTACTTGGCCGCACCGTAATGTATTTATGTCCTGCACCCGTCATCTAGATATGGGTGTCGACGGCCAATATTATCAACAGTAGCATGCAATGCACTAATTCCCGTATAGCGCAGCACACCAGAATTTATATACAAGAATTTGTGGTTCAACCACAACGTCCAGCTTGTTACTCTCAGCTCTTGAAGAGCCTCCAACTACTCGTTCTCCTATGGATGTTCACTTTAAAAGTTGGAAGTGCCCTTTGTGACCTGGCCACTCTTGAGAGCAACGTTCTTGACAACGACTTGCTTGTTGTTGACGCTGGTGACACGAACCCAAGCAGAGTCGCTGGGCAGAGTTCCCTTGAGCATCCACATGTTGGGGTCCTTGAGGTAACAAGCCTTCCAGGTCTTTCCGTTGTCGCTGCTGACATCGACAGCCTTGACACGGTGGGTCATGTTCTCAATGGTAGCAGCAAACCAGTACTTGGAGGCACCACCGTGCATGTGGACTTGGAGGGGAGCAGATCCGAGAGGGCACTCAATCCACTTCCACTTGATGCCATCGACACCACCTGCACTCATACCGTTGGTGAGCTTCTTCCAGGTCGCGGGGGTCATGTCGAGATGGTTCTTGTCGCCTCCGGTTCGGTTGGTGACCTACGTTCATTAGGAACAGTTCTCAGAATCGTCAACATCAGTAATCACTCACCATAATCTTGAGGGTTTTGCTCTTGTAAGTAACCTGAATGCAGCCACCGCAATTGGCGCCCTTGTCCCAAATCTCATCAGAAACACAGGTAGAGCCATCGATGCCGGCAGGCAAGTCGTAGCCAACGAAGCTGCAAGCACCGTTCTGCCAGCAGTTCTCTTCAGTACAACCGTCGGCATCACCGTAACGGGTTCCCAGACCAGTGAAGACCTTGGAGGTGCCCTGGATAGCCTTGGCGCTAGCAACCGTCGAGGTTGCGGCCAGGAGGGTGACCAGGTAAGTGGAAAAGCTGCCGAACATTTTGAAGAAGTAGTGTTGATTCAAAAGAGTGAAAAATGAAGAATGAATGAAAGAACAGAGATGTTGTATCGAAAAGAATGTGCTGTGAACTGTAAAGAGATATTGATGTTGACAAGCAGTCAGCCTTATATAATGCCAAGTAATCTCGTTTCAGATCATCATCTGGTCCTGTCATCTCCAAGCCGCGCCACTAACCCCTACACTCCCGCAATTTGACAGTACCCTGTGGTTTGGTCTAGACTTTCCAGTGCCATGGCCGCGTGTTTCCAATTCCTCGTAATTGTACCGTAATCTCCCCACGATGAACCCATTGGGTCAACCCTTGAACATCCAATCACGCCTGATCGATGCCGATTTCCGCACCAGAGTTCACGCTAAATGTTTCAGAATCTTCTCTCTGGGCGGAGACGCTAATTAATGAAGAGGAGCGTATCCTTGTTATGTAGTATTGTTCGGGAGGTACGGCACCACGAAACAAGATTTGGAAGCCGTTGAATGACCCATCTTGAACAGGATTAAATTGCGGGTTGGATCGGATTGGTTTATGCTTCTCTAACGTGGCTTGTTAAAAATGCGATTGGAAGCGATTTGAAGGGAATAAGATAAGATCAACGGAAATAGGATAAGCCACCAATCAACTCTTGTCAAAGCTTCGCTCAGACAGTACCACTATGTGGTACAGTAATATACCCTCGACAAAATGGAACAAGGCTGTGGGCAAGGATAGTTCGCTTGCATCTATTGACAGATCAAAGAAATTCATAGCTTGTATGAGCAGAAGTCCTCAGAGTTGGTTCATAGCCCTGTACCATGTTATTACACGGCAATAACATCCTACCAAGGGATGTGTTGATAGCTTGAAGACTATCCAAACTGCGCATATTTCACAGCACCACGGTTTGGGAATCAAAAAACAAGAGCATAAGTTGCGAACAACTAATTGGTAGCCAAAAAAATAAAACTTCAGGACCTGAAAAAGCTACGGCGCTACATTCAAGACTTTGAAGGAGCTTCCACTTCTGGCTTCTTGCCATATACGACATAACTATGGACGCTAAAGTCAGTATGCTTTTTCTTGAATGAGTTCTGAATGAGCCACAGGTGAGGTGCGACATGGAATGCCACTTACATGGGGATATACGCATGCACGTTTCGGTCTCGAAGCTGCTTCCTCATAGCTGAGCAAAGAACCATAACCTCGTCTGCCGACCACCCCAGGAATCTTGTGAACAGAGCAAGCAGAAGCCCTTCCAATCCATTATTCATGTTGGCATAAGACCACTTTCCGAGCTCCTTGTGATGCTTATCTTTGGGCCACTCATTGATAGGCCACTTGAACTGCTTCTCGACAATCTCAGTGAATCCAGACTTTTCGAAGAATTCCTTGTACCGAGGCGCTAGGTTTATAGCACGTCCAGCTTTGGCACTAGCCTCGATGCTTAATTTACCCGAGCGCATGAGTGCACTGTCGGGGAGGAGGGTACCATCATCGCAGGCTATGGGGTAGGTAAGGTCTTGCATCTCGAGATAGCCACCTGGTTCGAGGTTTCTACAGAAAAGTCAGGTTTGCAATAGTTAATATCAAGGATCTGACAGACTCGTAAGAGTTTTGGATGAACTTTTCCGTATCGGCGAATGATCCTGTCATGGTACGAGCGAAGATGAAGTCGAATGGCTCTGTCCAGGTCCATTCTTTCTCGAGGTCATCAATCTCGAATATGCAGTTAGGTGGAACCCTCAAAACTATTAGAATTCTTCTGTATTGGGAGATTCGATGAAAGACCTACATGGTTGGTTGAATTGGACTTAGATCGACACCGATCACCTATTTCCATTAGTCACTGCGTAAAAAAAAAAAACGATAAAAGGTCAACCAGACCTTAGCTTCAGGATGAGCATCAGCTTGCATCAAGTCAGCCATACTGCTAGTCCCCAAATCAAATCAGACGAACCGTATTCAATAGCCCAAAGGCCAGTACCAGTGCCAGCGTCGAGAACCCGTTTGGCAGATCCTTTGATCTTGGGGTTGAGTCCCAGCTCGCCATGGAGTGTCAAAAGCCACAGGTTATGCTGTAAATCTGTTTCCACGTATCAGCAATGCTATCAAAAACGAGTAGTGGAATCAACGTACCGAGACGATCGCTTTCAGATTCGTCGTTGGGAAAGTTGTATTCTGGTTCTCTTGTAAGCTTGAAGGTGTCTTAGGGACGGGGAAATGCTCACTTCCAGAGCTCATGGCATGGTATGTGCGGCCATTTTCCTCTTGGTATTGCAATACACTTGATCGAAGTGACTCCAAGCTCTCAAGGTCAGACTGCGTTCTCTTAGTCTGATGTCTTCGCGATCATGTGGTGGATAATACCTACGCCCGAGAAAGTAGAGTCTGTGTCAGCATCGTCGAAACTATCAGCAGCCTACTCCTAAGTCAGCAAACTCTTTAGATAAAATACCAGGCCGTGCCTACCAATGGCTCTTGCACTTGCTCGACTTGTGTAGTCATAATGCCGTATTCGTGATCGGGCAAACAGCAACCTGCAGGAAATAACCACAATGGAAGGAAAAGAAAAAAGTGCTGGCAATAAGAGAGGGAACAGAAATGTCAATGGTTACCATCAGGTGATCTCGTACGGAAGCCGGCTCATGTTAGGAAGGACGTAGGGAAAGACCTCGCATCAGTTCATGCAGTATTGCCCTGTTGAGGAACGCATTTCCGATGCATGTACCAGGCGCAGCTATGTTAAGAGCCAACAGTTCCACTGCCAAGATGTGTTCTAGACGATCCTGGCAAGTCCTTCAAATATCAAGATACTTGGAACGCAGCTCAATTGCGAACCCTATCGCTGAGTTGGAATTCGCAAGCCAACGCTATTTAGTTAAAATGGACCGACTACATGGAAATAAAATTGTCATGCTGAACCAGTTACGGATATGTCACACCGTGACGTTTCTCGGACATGCTCCCACTCTCGGACAATCTACCCAATATTCCCTGTCACTTGTTCGTCTTTCAACCAATTAAAGGGGAGACCTCACCAAAGTCGATCTTTCACTACGGAAGGATTTTATGAGTGGGTACCGGATGACTTTCCTTTCCATGTTCCACTGTCCAGTATATACATAGCCACTCTTATCCAGTCATCGCATTTCCTCAGACAAAAGAACAGTGCGATTAGAAAATGAACGAGGTTTCGAATCAATCTTAAGAACATCATTTTGCACTCCTATCAGCAGATTCGCCGATTTCATGAACCTGCGTCTCCTGCCCCGGCGCTTCATAAATAGGTGGCGGCGATAGTGAATTCTGTTCACCACCCCAACTGCCTCCTGAGGGAGGTCCAAACATGGACGAAGTGACCGCAGATGTCGCCTGAACATGGGGTGAGGCGATCATCTTCTGGTTAATCATGGCGGGATCCATGTTCTGAGGAGCAAAGTTCATGGTTGGTGGATTGATTGGACCTGAAGCTTGTTCTGTCTTGCTTCGTTTTTGCCGGAGCACGAAGAAAATGCCGAGCATAACCATGCCGATAAGTGCTACACCCCCGACGACCCCTCCTACTATGGCTCCAATGGGTGCCGAGCTGCTCTTGTTATCGTTGTCATGGCCAGCTGAGTTTGTTGACGCAGCTACTCTCGTAATCGTAGTTGGCTCAGCAGACTCTTTCGACGTCCTCTCTGTCACCTGGTCCGATTGTGTAGTTTCAACCGCATCGTTGGCATATCTCGTCGTGAAATTGGGGTTCTTCTGTCCATAGTAGGTATGCTCAGCGCTCTGCACCTTTGTCAAAGATGAAGATGCACATCTAAAATCGCGGATGCCATTCGGAAAGGCATACGTCCGGCAATATGGTGTGTCTGAATCAGTACTGTAGAATGTTTAGCTAACTGAGCGCATTGGGTGCAGATGATTCGCCCTACCACAGCAAATTCATTGTGTCACTCTGACAAACATCGTTACATAGAGTGGGATCAACAGCCTTGGATGACTCGTAGCATTTCACCTTGATCTCTGTTCCACACCTAATAACCCCCGAGTCCTTCTGAAGTAATGCCCAGGCACATTGGTCTCCGTTGGTGCAAGTAATCGGTACACCAACCTCGGCGGATAGATATCCGCAAGTTGCATCAGGCGCATTGGTGACTGTCAAGTCAATTGGAGAGGCAACTAAAGCTTGTCTTCTGTGCAATTCATGTCTTTGGAGTGGCTGCACCTGTTCCAGGAAGTCCACAGGGTCAGCTGTTATCTTCGGCATACTGGGCATCGGTTGCCATCTGGCGTGTCCGGCTTTCATGGCATTTACGGCTAGAACCAACATGCTAACGAGAATACACTCTTCGATAAACAATGTCCGATACATGGTGATGTCCCGATCTGCCAAGAGGAAGATGGGGGAGAGAAGAAAGGCGCTGACTGAGAAGGGAGGGTCATGGTACGGTGGTTATGCTAGATATCCTTAAGTAGCTTCCTCGTTTACCACGGCAAGAACAGCATCTGAAGTAGAGAACGCTTCGGGCTGGAAACAGGTTGGCCTGGACTAGCCTAGCGTAAGCCAATGGCCAGCCACGCCTTTTATTTATTCATTGTCCTTTCAACCTCAGCACCCATGATTGGCAGCTGAAAAACCTTAGTTTTAAACTTGTTTTAGCCTGTGCCCTTTGGTATGAGACCAAGTATCCTCCGCTTTTTAACGGAGAAACATTGAAACGCTTCCAATGGAAGGTAGTTGGGACGAATCTCAGATCGGTTTGGCGCGGTATTCGATTTAGAACAAGTCTCTCCATCGTTTCCCATCCTCCATCCCCTTTTATCTTCTCGTACAAGGGGTGCTGTAGGATAATTCGGCAGTGGTGGCGCAGAATGCGCAGCGTGCGGCTGAAGGTCTTGGTGCCAGCTATCTCGATGCTAGCGCAAGCCATCCATGGCGGTGCTATAACATAGCCGTCGCAGCTGAAGGGTGCATCAATCTCACAATGTTTCTTAGGTATCACACACAGAGTGAAGAAGGACCAGGAGCAAATCGTCCATTCCTTTTCTGCTACACCAACAACCTCCGCAATTTTCATTTGATTTCTGACAGGTATCTATAAAGCCTCTCCATAATTAGTTCAATCAAGTGCTCTTCCAACAAGACTAGTCAGAGCTCGATGGTGAATTACTTCTCTAGCCTTTCTGTTTAATTCAATGTTCCGAACTTGGATCCTTTTCCTCACAAACGTGTACCACGGCGGTCATTTAGCACCTTTCGGTATTGGCCTAAGGAGAACATCTAGGTATGAGCATAATAAAATGATAAGAAGCAATAAAAGCCGTAGAATTCAATTACCGCCATTGATTAATGCTCGCTATACAGTCTCAGACTAGAACAGCGCTCTCCATAAGGCATGCCAACTGGAGGCGGTGTAAAGTGAGCGTCATGCTACACAAGTTTGCACAGGTGGCTAAGCTAAAGTCAGTCTCAGAATAACTGGGCAGTTGGACAGTTCCGAGCTGTGCTAACTTTCCCCGCATCCTTACTGTATGCCCTTGGAGCCCCAAAACCTTACAGCTCTTGCTCAGGCAGCTGCAACAGCTGTGCGGGATATTGACCTGGCACCAGAATATTCAGCCTCGTTGCTCTTACATATCGAGCGAGGCTATCCAGATGCAATTGCTGCACTGATATTGGCCTGGTGCACGCGATTAACTCATTGGAGTATCACGGTCCCTGTATTTTTACAGTCCGATGTTCAAGACTTTCATGTCTTGATGCTGGCAAAACAAGCTATCACGCGTTTGCTTGCTGATGTGTCGCATGAAGAACTACCATTTCGAAACGTCCGAGATCTTGAGCTACAACATAGCAATAGGCAGCATGGAGTGTACTACGAACACGCGACCATGTCTCTTTGCCTGCCAAAAATCAAGTCGCTAGTGGCATATGGCCTCTGTGATTTGGGCCATCTTCAGGAGACGTTCATCGACGCAGCACACGGCGTAACGAGAGCTGATATTGCTTCCCATTATATAATGCACGTTCCAGACCAAGAATCTACTGTCAAAGAACTTGTTCTTGCAGATGCAGGACTGGTGTCAGCTAGGTTATCCACCTTTCTCATCGGCATTCGCAGTCTCAAGAAGTTGACCCTTCAGCTTTCCCCTTACATCATGCAAGGCGAGATTCCAGATCGCGAAGAAGTGGCCGAAGATAACTTAGGATGGCGAGGTTCACTAGCGGAACTCGACTTGCAGATTGACCCCCGCGAATACTTCTTGAATTCAAATTCTCTGTTCCTAGACAACGAGCCTCTGGCTGAAGGGATAAACGAAAACCTCTGTCACTTCAACCGCCTTCGACGACTCAGCTGTTCTATGACTTATTTCTTTACCGCCGCTTCTGCCAACAATAACTATAAGATCAGTATCGTCCTAAGCAAACTACCTGAGTCCATTGAGTACTTACAACCTCGGTGCCCGGATTTGATCGCTAGTTGGGTTAGCAAAGACGTGTTTGTAGAGCCGTATATTGAGGGATTCATTGAGCTTTTGAATGCAACAAGTCCAGGGCAGCGCTTCCATAGTATCAAGGTTTTAGACCTTTCCGAAACATTTGTTGACGATCCGGACACATTTGACATTGGCAGGCTGAAGAGTGAGGCAGCATCGCATGCCGTCGAACTTCTGTTATGTCAGACATAACGATACAATTCAAGCTTAGATTTAAACCCTGGTTCTACAAATCGGGGGTGGCGTCCATCCCGGAAACATTGTCCTCTTCATACGAATGGATTACGTTTTGATCGGTATTTATGGTTTATGTTTTTAATACGCTTGCCGGCCCTATGGCATACTAGCTATTCTGGTATTCAGTTTGGGTATCTTCAGACCTTCAATATAGCCTGGGTACGGAGTCTGAGGTCACTTAGATGCCCGAGACGGCCCAGATAGATTAATGTCGTTTGAAAATCTCGCCACAGGTCAATTGGTCCCATTCGGTAGATGACTCTTCGGCTCACGTAATCCGAGGCTAAGTTGGATCCTTCGCTCCACTCCATAAACTACTTAAAGCTGACTTTTCCTGTTCTGTTCCCTCAAATCTCAAGAGTCCTAATTCGGATCATGTCAGTTACTAACCATGCCAAAGAACAGACCATCTCAACAAAAGCGCAATGAGGCGAAATATGCGGCACTAGCGAAAACACGAAAAGAGCAAGAAATGCGGGAGAATGATGCCGCCCAAGCAATAGCAGACGATGTGACTCTTACATTAGAAGCCAAGATCGACCGACTGGCTCAGACTCGAGGGTGGTTCTCTGGCGAAACACCAACACTCGATCGTTATATGGAAGGAAAAGTGACTCTCACTGAGACAGTCGATATAATTGCAAGACCTATAGAAGAGGCGTATTCGACTGCAGATTTTGGCAGACAATATTTCGAGCAAGAGAGATGCGCCCGTAATCAACGCCAGTTTCACAGTCCCGAGAAAGCACTTGAGATGTGGGGGCCTGAAGAGAATTATCCAGAACCTCAAGTGGAATGGGATCCGTCAAAATCAACTGAACAGCTCCTCTGGGATATATGGTTTTCTGTCCTTCATTCAGCGAAACGAATTCCTTTCACTGAAGAAGAGCAGCACAAGAAACTAGTCGATCTGGTCAAGACACTTAAAAGGCGTCCGAACCCACCACCTCCTGAACCAATGACGGTCCCACTCAAAAGAAGTTGGATTTGGGAATCTACGAAGATATGGACTGATATGAGCGTTCTTGGTATCTCAGTATCAGAGGTTTTCAACGATGCGTGTGGTTGCGGTGCCGGATGGCTGTGGCCTGAACAACGAGCAAACGAAAACCTATTTGCTTTCCTGGCTCGACTTACTGCTAGCAAAACGGCAGACCTTTCGAGGATTGGAATCTCATGTGTAGTCGCGCTGGAGCGAAATCCATCTCCAGGACCCAGACACTTTCAGGCACCACCTATCATCGAAGTTCTCAGTCACGAGGTGACTTGCGCAGCCTTGTGGACTATTATTGCCGGCAAGGAAGTTTATGGTAGATATCTAAACACACGCGACAAGAGGGATATAGAAGTTGTAGACAGGATCGTAGATCTAAGAGGTAACGAGCTGCCTTGGAACAGGTCATCAAAAAGATACAAGGGAAGGGCGAGGTGGGAGACGGCACGGAAGGAGTTTGCGCGGCGACGATTTGAGCAAGAGTCGAAGAATGAAGATTTGACACCTCAAGTTCGCGAGTCGGCCACGAGGGCCGCGAACGCTATGGTATCACTTATATGGCTTCCAGGACCGGATCAAACAGTCGATGAATGAAACACTGGTGCTCCGAAACTCTAGCTCGATGCTATGATTTCCTATTGATCTTAAATCAATGCTTCTATTCGAGTAGACAAAAAAGGCTTCGAGAATGTCCTCCCGGTCTTACTGACATATTGCCGCTGCGCTCGAAGAATAGTTCCGTTCAGTAATCAGGATGACGATCTGATTACACCACATTAGTCTTCTTATTCACTCCAGAGTTTCCTTATCCTGGTATCAACTACTACTTCAGATTCCTTACCCACCGTGTTCGATCGCATACCCTGAACGTAGAGAATCGAGATTATCGTTTCGGTTATGGCCTTGATCCGACATTGTCATACTCATCGTGACTACGGGAGGAAGCAAGGCCCACAACTGCCTTAAGATAGTTCTCAAACTTTGTTTGTCGGAGTGAGGGTGGTACTTCAAGGAACGAGATAGATGTGGTGGTTTGAAAAAATAGCTGTACTTGCAAGGCTCCCAAAACCCCAAAGCGATGCCTTGTTATTTTCGAAATGATATGACATAAGACGACGTTTCCATCGTTGATCCATGCAATTACATATCCTTTCCTGGGTAAAGCTCTGCAGTATAGTAGGTAGGGATGAGCAGAGATGGCGTGTGGGTTAGAGTCAGAATTTGCAAGTCAATCAACATGTCGGTGAATGAGCTGACCAGATACTGACAAATGGAAGGCTATTGATGAGGTTGTCGAGAAGTTTGGCTTGGACGATAATGACAAAAAGCTCAAGGCAATGCACCTCTTCAACACGAACGAGGTGCCCTTATGTGAGTACCAAGTTTTTTAGTGGCCATGAACTATAAAGTTCTAACCTCGTCAGGTTTTGTTGTACAACTGCTCAAAACAGAGCTGAATCTATGTTGATGCGGTCCTACAAAAACGGAACTATATACAGCAAGTCTAAGGTCAACGACGCCTTACGCAAGCACGGCGACAAGCTCACTATCAGCATCGCTGCTCGTGCTACATCCGCTGCACCCACATTCTTTCCTGAAGTCAAATTTCCCGAAGAAAAACCCGAGCTTGTCTTCTGGGACGGCGGCCTCCTAAACAATCCTATCGGCCAATTATGGTACTCGCGCTTCGAGCTCATCGACCCATCTGACCCCGCGCCTCCGACCTCATGCGTTATAAGTTTGGGCACCGGTTATGTCAACCCGTGGAAATCTCGAAAGTCATGGATCAAAGTCATCGGCGTTCCGTCATAAGTCATGGACTTTGCGACAAACACCAATGCCAAGGGCAAAGACTTCTCGCGACACATGAAGCATTTGAACGCGAGGGAGGAACATAAGGATACGAAGTACATCCGATTCAATCCTTTCCTCAAGGAGGAAATTGGGTTGGATGATTACAATAGAATGGGGGACTTGAAAGAGCTTGCGAGGAAGACTATGGCCGATCCAGCTGAGACAAATCAGTACTGGATTGAGCAGGCGGTAGATGCGATCCGCGCTTAGATGGGAAGATCTTTCGTCTCGACAGCTTATGAACAGCAAAGTCATGCCTCCCATTATTTTACTCTCCTCTTTGTATTTATATAGCCAAGATCGGCGAATTTCGATAGATTGGATAATTATGGTCCAGATATATCTACATTACTTTGGCTAGCACCTACCCGGTCAGCAAGGCAAACGTACCACATTACGCGTCAGCATTCAGTCATCACGTTCAGATATCACCACCTTCCCAATCACGTACCCATCAGGCAGGGCAAGCCTACTCGAAACTGAATCTACCCCTGGACGGTACGCAGGTACGAGGTACGATTGATTAAAGGGCTGTCTGAAAGCAGGCCTAATACCGCAGAAACTGAATAACTTGGCTGGTACTTGTGGACACAAGGTCTTCTATCAATGAAAGCCTCCTGTTGTGTTCAATGGCTGGATTGGCTGAGTGAGTAGTTTGGCTGGTAAGATAGACTAATAGAAACCTTCTATTATCGTGCGTGACCCTACGGGCATTGGCCAACTTTTTCGGTTTTCACAGTATGTAAGATTCAGCCCCAGATGACGGAAAGCGGCACGGAACGGAACGGCAGCCTAACAACAACCCCCAGTTGGCCTTAGCGACGATTGGTAGGCTTTGATCATCAACCTCCTCATCTTGATTAGGTAGCCTTGAACAGGCAAAAGCTCCCTCACGCCGCTAACCTCAACTCTCAAGCTAAGGAATTTCAGCTCAGGACTAGAATGCGTGGCGCGAACCCCGCATCGCGCGGAGGAGTGCTTACGCTGTGATTATCTGCATGCAGCTTGTTAACCAGGCGTGGGTTTGAAAGCTGAACTTAGGTACTTTCCCTTGGCTTAGAATACGATGGTACACAGCATACGGGATTGTTGATTTGTCTGTTAAGTTGAGGTGTCAGACAACGGCTGACGGTGGCTTGTCAGATTTGTAGTCAGACGACAATGCGAGAATGAGACGAGAAGACGGACGCAATGGCATAAGAAAGAGGTCTTTCCCCTTATGCTTGGCTATTCGAACCGCCCTGAAAACTCAATACGATAAGTCTCCCGTGCTCTCGCGTCTTATACTCAATTACTTGCTTAAAACGCGCCAAGATCATCATACATAAGTCCCCCATACTAGCCTCACCTCGAGTTTGTATCGAGATGTGGATCACGGACGCCTGCAAGGCATTTGTCTTTTCTTTTGTAGCCGTCTTCCACTCCCCAACCCTTCCAGATGAAGGTCCTCATCAAGACGTATTGTCCTTTACTCACAATGCACCTTCTGCGAAAGTCCCACCACCTCATTTCCCTGCTCCCAATGGCCCTGACAAGGATGGAATTGTGTTCAACTGTAGTTACCCTGAACTGAAAGGCTGGAGGAAATGCACATCAGCAAGTGACCGCTCCTGCTGGCTCAAGGGGCCTTATGGACAGGTATTCGATATCAACACTGATTATGAAAATTTCTGGCCGGAAGGTGTCGTCAGAGAGGTGAGCAAATCACCGTGGTGTCGTTTGCTTCGCTGACCCTTTGGCTTCAAGTACACTCTAAACGTGACCGATCAAGACATCAATGGCGATGGCGTCAACAATCCTTATGGCAAGGTGTTCAACAAGCAATACCCAGGACCTTGGATCCAAGCATGCTGGGGCGACATTATCAAAGTAACGGTTCATAATCATCTCGCTTACAACGGGACAACCATCCACTGGCACGGCCTTCGTCAACTCGAGTCTTTCGAAATGGATGGTGTGAACGGCGTAACTCAATGTCCCATTGCTCCCGGCGATAGCTACACTTATACGTTTCGTGCGGTGCAGTACGGAACGTCATGGTACCATAGCCATTACTCGCTCCAGTATGCTGATGGATTGGCTGGACCAATTACGATTTACGGACCTTCGAGCGCGTCGTGGGATGAGGGCAGGGACCCAATTCTCATCACAGATTGGAGCCATCGCAGTGCTTTTCAGAGTTGGCAGAGAGAGCTTGTGCCGAATAATCCGACTAGACCCATGATGAATGGTGTTCTTATTAATGGCGTTGGTAGGCATTGATTGCTTCTTTCTTGACATTATTTCTAGGGCTAATCCTGTCTAAGGTAATTTTGCTGGAAGTTTCCCACGCGAAAGATTCAACATGACCGTTGAGAAAGTCAGTGTCCAAAGCATATACAAGGTCGAATACTGATAGCTTCCAGGGCAAGAAATACATTCTTCGCGTTATCAATA
The DNA here is from genome assembly GCA_014898915.1 of Fusarium chlamydosporum. Taxonomy (NCBI): domain Eukaryota; kingdom Fungi; phylum Ascomycota; class Sordariomycetes; order Hypocreales; family Nectriaceae; genus Fusarium; species Fusarium chlamydosporum. Next base: position 38,594 of record JAAVUD010000201.1, on the reverse strand, counting down.
CGTCCGTAGATACAACGTGGATTTTCAGCATCGATAACCATAATTTCACCGTCATGTCCACAGACTTTGTCCCCATCCACCCCTACGATGTAGATCACATCGTTGTTGGAATTGGTAATCAACAATATTCTCTAGGCGCTTGCTGTAACTTACGTGTGTAGGCCAACGTTATCACATCGTTCTCGACGCAACTCCCACCAACACCAGCCTGCTCCCTGCCTCGCCAGATGGAAACTACTGGATCCGCACTGTTGGCGCAGATGGATGCAAAGCCTTCGAACCCGGTAATGAGCCAGATGAGCGACAGGGTATCCTTCGATATAATGCTTCGAGTACCTTGGTCCCTACAACATTTCGTCCTGCTTACAATACGGCATGTCGTGATGAGAACTATACTAAGTTAAACCCAATCTTCCCTTGGAAGGTCAAGCCGGTTGAACTAGACTGTTAGCGATCCCTATTCCGTTACAAAAGTGGAAGCTGACCTGGCTGGATGTAGATAAAAAGGCACAGTTTGACATTGGTCTGAAGAAATACGAAGACAGACCAGAAAAAGGTGATGGCTTTCAGTGGTGGGCATTCGGCGAGAATCCATTGTGGCTCAACTTTTCCAACCCAACGATTCTGAATCTAAATAACGAGACGTGGGATCCAAACTATGCAGTTGATCTCGTTGTTCCAGATTCGAAAAAGGACGAATGGGTCTACATCGCCATCACTGCGCCCCCAGCCCCTCTCGTCAATAAGCCCAACCGTGTCTTTGCCCCAGTAGCGCATCCAGTAAGTCCATTCCACATGACTGTTCATCTTGTCTGATCGCTTATGGATTGTAGTTGCACCTTCATGGCCACGACTTCGCGCTTCTTGCACAAGGAACCAACTTCACAGATCTAGACACGGGCAAAGTCAGGCTCAAATGGGATAACCCGCCAAGACGTGACGTAGCGCTCATTCCAGCAGGCGGCTATCTTGTTGTTGCATTCAGAGCGGATAATCCCGGGTCGTGGCTATTCCATTGCCACATCGCGTGGCACGCGTCGAGTGGCCTGGCAATACAGATTCTTGAGCAGCAAGAGAGACTGAAGTGGATGATGAATGATGGCAGGATGAAGGATGTGAAGCGGGTTTGTGCTAAATGGAATGATTGGTTTGGAAATAGCAGCAATCATTGGAATGCCCAGGTTTTCCAAGATGATTCTGGCATTTGATTGGCTAAGTAGAGGGCTCAAAGGCGTTTATTCACTTAGAATTCCGCGTGGTACCATGCTTTATTGTCCAAGCCTTTAGGTTGACTACAGGACATGTAAATGTCAATCATCATATTGCAACAATACTCTTTCTACTTACATAACCCACGGTTATACTCTTTGCGGGAACCCACACCATTTACTTGGAGTCAAAATAGAAAGTCTTTGTATCCTTAGGCAATATATGAGACCTTCTTCTATCAGTAGACGCTTTATTATCTCTGCGCTTACATTCTTAAGTATAACTTTCTCGAGACTATAGGGTATATTGAACAAGGGGTACCAACATGGAACTCCACCATTTCTTCAGCCAAGCCAAGTTCATTTCCAGCTTCATCCAGTCTACTGTCTCCCCTTATCGATACAACGATCTTTCATCGGGAATTGGCCAATCCTTTCCTGGCTCAAGACGGCATCTGGTGCACCCGGACACACCATCGTCTCAAACCCACTTATTATGCTTAATTCCTCCTCAACGATGTAACACAATCTCATACTCCAAGCCTTGGCAAGTTTCCATCTGGAACTCATCTGAAACGCCATGTTTATAGACCTTTTTTTTTATCTCCAAACTTCAGACGTTTTTTTATTTTCCCGCTTTCGCTTCCTTTCATCTTCCCTCAACTCAATTTTCCCCGATCGCCCTGGTGGCGTGATATTGTTTCTTTGCGCATCGTTTCTCTTCTTACTGCCCTGGTGGCTTCTTATGTTATTACATACATTATTTGTCTCTGTTTGCTCCATTTAATTTATCAACTAATACCATGTCGCGCGCTTCATGTCCTGTTTCTGGCTCTACTGCAGCTTCGTGTCCCGTGTCTAGATCATCTCGCGGTCAAAGGCGAGGATGCGCTTTTTCAGGCGCAAGTCAGCTTGGCGATATTCATACTGCATTCGACGTATGTACCTAGTCACCATGTTAACCTTTAATCAATCGCTAACATGGTACCAAGATTCCTCGAGGAGTAGACACAGAAGATTGGCTTCGAACAAGGTCTTATGACTCAGCTCTTCTATGGTATTCGGCGCACTAACACAGCTTAGAGAACGAAAATCCATTAACGAACTCCTCTACAAATCCTTCCCAACTCGTGAAACCCTCGACAACGCAAGAACGCAAACCGAACTCGACTCACTAAACGCAAGCGACCACTCCATCCTTGCCACAGCACTCGGTGCACCAGCCCGTCAAGTCCTCCGTCGCGCCGAAGAGATCGGTCCTCAAACAGGCTGGCGCGACGGCTATCTCAGCGTCGAACATGGCTTCTGCCCTCCCGATTACGAGGAGCCGATTGCCGCTCTTGCTAGGTCTCCTGGGCGTATTTGGTCTGACCTATGTGAGCGTATGCCAGGTTGCTGCGCACGCGGTCGCGTCAGAGAAGCTGTAGCGAAACTACCCCTCGTTGAAGGTAGTGAAGATATCATCCCTGACAAGGCTCTCTGGGGTGCAGTTGTTGCATTAGGTATGCTTTGTTCGATCTATCGTTTCGAAGATAAGCATGATGGTAAAGACGGCGTTGTTGTTTCTTCTGGAATCTCAACGAGACCAACCTGTGAGATGGGTGATGAATTGTGCGAAGAGTTGGAGGGTATCCCGATGTGTATTGCACTTCCATACTATCAGATTTCACGACGCATGGGACGTACCCTACCCCATCTTTCATTCCCAGACCAAGCATCGTATAATCTCAAGATCCGGGATACGAAATCGACATATCCATATCTAGCACGATTCGATAATACCGACCTTCGGTGGCCCATGTTTGGCGAGCGTGCAGAAGTCGCCTTCCTCAAAGGCTGCGCTGACACATCCGGTAAAGTCTCACACCTCCCTCCCCCCAATTCTATAATGGCTAACCATCCTACCTAGCTTCATTCCAACACGGCCCTGATGCTATCGCTGCTTGCCAAGAACATGTCATGACTGGAAACGTGGAAGGTTTATTACACGAGATGGTCCGTCTGAAAGAAATCCTTGAACGGATGCCAAATGCCTTCCACAGCATTTCCCCCAATCCTAATGCTGGTGATAACTACGTTTCTGCGGATAAATGGGTGCGCTGGGGCTTATTCTCTGCGCCTTTATCGAAGCGCTGTCCCGCCGCTTCAGGTCTGCAATTTCCACCTTATCTTATGATGGACGCATTTCTCGGTCGAAAAACGTAAGAACTCTACTCATCTCTGGCACAATTACTGTCATACTAATACGCGATAGCTACTCATCTTTCCTCGGCGCTGAAGCTCTTCACCTCCGCGCATGGCTCCCATCTAACCACCGCGCCTTCATCGCTGCAGTCCAATATCATTACTCCATACCTCAATTCGTCCAACAGTCTAACGATCCACGTCTGAAAGGTGTTCTCGAAGGCATTGTTGAGGCGTATACTGGCGAGCGTGGCTTCATGGGCGTCCATCGATACAAGGTGTTTGGCATCCTTGAAGTAGCTGCCAAGACAGGCCGTACCGCGACCAACGGGCTTTCTGGTGCTGCTGATGCCAACAGACCATGGGAAGAAACACATCGGCAATTTTCAGATGCAATGAAAGAACGACTAGAACCATTTCGAGGGAAGCTTAACCTGGAGCCGCAGTCTATGCGAGGCACCTTTGAAGAGTGCAGGTACATGGGCCGGGTGGCTGGTGTGAGTTCTGTCGACCGAGATAGCAAGAGAGGAACGGCTATGGTCACTATTGATATCCGTGATACTGGTATCACTTTCGCACCTGGTGATAGAATGGCTGTCATGCCACTCAATTCCTGGGAAGAAGTTGCAAAGGTGGTCGCAGCCTTGGGCCTAGATCATCACCTTCAAGCCATCGTTGACACTACTGGAACATGGTCTCGCTTTGCTCGCCACTTGTCCTTTGTCACAAGCACCCCTCAGCGTCTCACAGTCATGGATATCCTCCGGCGAGGTCATTTAGCACCTATCACGAAAGATCTCACTGTCAAGGTTCACGAGCTTCTTCACGCTTCCTCCAACACCGTCCTCCAGGTCCTTGCAACAGATGAGTGGCCAGTTCGCGGCTCTTTGGGCGACCTCTTGCAGAGAGCTGTCGTGGATACCCCGGGCCATATCTGGGATAAAGCGTTTGCACTAGATGATCTGGACTGGCTGACAGAGCTTGTGGCGCTGGAAGTTCCAAGAACGTACTCCATTTCGAGCTACAGTAACGAACTTCTTCCGAGTACGGTCGACCTTACCATCTCTCGCTCTGAATACGACCTTTGTTCCATGTTTTCAGAAGACGAAGATGTCGTTAGGGCGGGCGTGTCAAGTGGCTTCTTCAATCCTGTCCCCTCAGCAGGTGTTGAAAGTGGAATCCTAGCGGATGACGTGCTAATTGGCGTTTCACGACCTGTATCATTTCAACTCCCCCTCGATGACATGGCCCCTTGTGCATTCTTCGCAGGTGGAAGTGGAATTGCACCATTTCGAAGTTTCTGGCAGCATCGACTTGCGACATCTGGTCTTTCTGGTGGTCGCAACCTTCTCTATCTTGGTGTTCAGTCTCGCGAAAAACTCTGTTATGAATCCGAACTGCGCAGACTTGTCAACATTGGATTTATGGAGGCTCATATCGCACTTTCTCGGGACCCGAATGGATTAGTCTATGACAACGTGATGCGCGATCTCGTCGATAGGCAAATCCCACCCCGGTATATTGATGCCCTTATCATCGAGCAAGGCAGTACTATCTGCGATATGGTCATGTCAAAGAAACAAGGTGGCCTGGGAGGGTACTTGTATGTCTGCGGCTCTGTGGCAGTGTTCGACTCTGTCATGAGCGGCATTCGCAAAGCAATTTACACCTACCGCACCGCGACTATGGAGACGGTGGACAAGATTATTAACAAGGCTTTTGCCGAGCGGCGATTCATGCTTGACGTGTTTATGTCTCCACGAGCATTGCCTGTCAGTCTTCCGACCATACCACTCTCAAGCTTGGCTTTGCATACCGGTCATCGCAAGGGAGACCGCATGTGGATTGCTGTGCATGGGAGTGTATATGATGTTACCGACTTTTGCCCAATGCATCCCGGAGGTACACTCATCATCAAGTCCAACGCAGGGGTGGATTGTACCAAGTCCTTCGACAATCTCGCACATACAAATAATCCGGAGGTATCCAGTCTTCTAACGCGGTACTTCATCGGTCATCTGTCGCCAAAGCCAGACTATCATGACAAGGATGTTTCGACACTGCATGATCTCTGGTCAGCGTATCTGCGGACCACTGTCGAGACACTCGTTGCGCATCAATTCGAGATGAATGATATCATGGGAGATACTCTGGATGAACCATCCGAGGATAACCCTAATGGTATTACCAACATATGGCAGCGCGAAGACCTTCCCAATATCATCGCTATCCGCACTTTCTATGGCTACCAGAGCCGGTTGCTGCAGGGTGGGTTTGCAGCCCTATTCGGACCCAAATTGGAAGAACTCGTGCTTCGACTCTCATTCGTTTTCGCAAATGCTGGCGGACCTGGCGCAGCATATAAGCTGCCTGACATTCTGGGTGTCATTGCCCGCGCAAAGACGAGCAAGGAGGCTGCGGTCATCACCAAAGAGATTAGCTCCCTCGGCGATCTTATCTGTGACCCGACATCGCAACTTCGTTTCCAAGAGAGAGGTGTATCCAGCTACACTGCTAAGTGCGTCAAGCTTGACATCGAACTACTCGAAGATCTAAGACAAGAAGCCTGTAACGGCATGGACGCATTCGACAACATCGCTTCAATGCTTGATCGTTCCGATCCAGACGCCACGCCCATAGCAGCTTTGTCAACGTTATTGCTTCAGATACTGGAGAAGATGGCTCATCGATTGGCTATGTTTTATGCTCAACTTGCCAGGCTATCAGTTTATCAGCCCGAGCTTGAACATAACCCCGCACGCACGCGTTGGGCATTTGTCAGGAAATGCATCCATGATGGAACATTTTTCATTATGACGAGAGATATCAGCAGTGACAAAATGATGGAGCAGAACGATTTCTACACTTCATCCCAGACAACAAATTTTGACGAGGTAGTGACGCACATCAACCATCGTATCAGCATGTCAGCCGAAGAGCAATCGTTGCCAGAAGCAGATAATATGAACGCGGTGCATCAGGAACGAGGGAGCACTATCACAAGCGCAACGACAGTGGAATCAGCAGCAGAACGACTCAATGTGGGAGCGGTATCGAGCATGTCGTCTTTCATACAGAACAACAAAAACGCTATCCGTCGTTTGAGTAACATCCCCAGCGCATATCAAATGCAGAACCTTCAAACTGCCCTCACACTGGATCCAAATGCGCTACTTGCTGCAAACAATCAGATGCTCAGTGCGCGAATGATGATGATGACCGGTTATGCCTCAACCCCGAGTGTATCATCGCGCACTTCCTCACCTTCCTCTAGACGGACATCTGTGAGCTTCGGAGGCTCAAGCGCTTCCAGCTCAACGCCATATTCTTCAGGAGGAGAATCTCTTTTGAAAATGGATGGACTGAACAAACGCTCTCGTACACACAGTGTTGCTGCATCGTCCCGACAGAGTATGAGTCTTGGGTCGTCGGGGGCTGAAAGAAGGAGTCTGAGCGTGTCGAGCTTAAGAATGTCGAGGGTTATCAGTATGAACGGAAATACGAATGGGGGCGGTGCTAGGGGAAGGGCCGAGGAGAAGACGCCAGCGCAAGTTCATTTAAGGGAAGGCTCGGCTAGTAAGCTTTTGGCCTTGAAGTTGGGCGCTTTGGCTGAACAGAGAAGGAACTTTTATTAGAATACACCAGTGACGTGCTAGGATCAATAGAGATGATGCATGGAACCATCTAATGAGTACTAATTTAATGCTTCTGCTGCGAGACGACTGGGGCAAGAGTCTTCTCCTTACGCTTGACGCTACCTCTAAGTACCACTGAACGGCACTTTCACAGATCACTGTTCAGACAACCATCTAGCAAGTCAAATACAGCTAGCTCGTACATGTAATGTCTTACACTGCTCGCTGTTTCGTTGCATGAGAACCCCAGAGACACAGCACACAACTCCTGCAGCCAACACCTGACCGCTCGGCTCCCGTGTCCAAATTGTCTCGGAACAAATGCCTTACGGGATATATTTGTGGCTCTGAAGATAGGTCTGCGACTCTGAGCAAATCATACTTGAGGATCTGCATCGTGGCTGACAGACTGCTGCATGTCTCAGATGGTTGGTAAAGTATTAATTGGCCTTTCGGTCGAGGTTTTCCAGCTTCCCTTCTTTGATTCAATTCCTGCATTCTTTGTCAATAACCAACGTCTACTACCAAACTACACCTTTTCAAGCAGACGCTCTTATCCTAATTGACTCGTTCCCGTACTCAGCCTTGAACTACGATGAGGGTCTCAGAAGCAGTACAGGCTGTGGCAAGCCGCAGACCTATGGGGAAATGGCACGCTTCGCAACGACCAAGTGTCCAACGATGGGTGGTGTCCTTGCTCAATGAAGCCACCCAAAACGATGCTTCAATCCTTGATCCCAGCCTCGTTGCATTCCGACAGCTCGTAAACAGTTCCCAGAACTGGAAGGCCCTATCAAACAACATGTTTATTCAGTCGTCTAAAAACTATGATCCAACTGGTGCTCCAGCCCTCAAAAGCTTCGACGAATTCATACATGCTGTCAACGTGATAATAAAGTCTGCACCACCGTTCCTGGGCGAAAACGTGCCACCAACCGCTATGGGACTGATCGGGTTTCCTATCAATGCCGTGTTAGATTGGCCTATGGGCACCATGGCTGGGTACGAGTTCTGGCTGATACCTGCTATCAATGCTTCATTCAAAGTTGTGCTCAATACCTGGGGCACGTTCTTAAAATCACCAGCTTCGCAAGCTGGATTGAAAGATTGGCTGTCTCTAAGCGCACTTCAAACGATGGCGCAGGTCGCGAACGGTGGACAAGTGGAACTGTCTTTTGATCAGATCTTTGTGTGCGATCCTGCCGCGCCCTTTCACGGCTTCGAAAGTTGGGATGCATTCTTCACAAGACGATTTCGAAAGGGCTTGCGTCCAGTTGACTTTCCAGACGATGCTGCTCCAACCTGTCAGTGTCTTGACCCGACTCTGGTGATCTCAAATGCATGCGAGTCAGCACCCTTGCAGGTAGTTGAGTCTGTCCAGCTACATGACCAATTTTGGCTCAAGTCACAGCCGTATTCACTGGACAGGATGCTGAATAGCAACCCAATGACGTCCCTATTTGTCAACGGCACAGTCTATCAAGCTTTCCTTAGTGCAGAAAGTTACCACCGCTGGCATGCGCCCGTTAGCGGTACAGTGGTTGGACTCGATCTAGTTCCCGGTTCCTACTACAGCGAAAACTATTTTGAAGGTCTGTCTGGATGTTGGAGAGACCTGGATCCGGCCGCGCCGAATTATTCCCAGCCGTACATCAGTGCCGTGGCCACGCGTGCCATCATCTGGATTCAGGCAAACAATCCGGCCATTGGCCTGATGGCTATCGTGTTTATCGGAATGGCCGAAGTGGCAGGCTGTGAGTTCACAGTCTCAGTAAACGATAGTTTGAGCAAGGGTCAGGAGATCGGCATGTTTCATTTTGGTGGAAGCTCTTACTGTATGGTCTTCCGGAAGGAGGTCAAGCTCTCATTCTTTGATCAACCGCCGTGGGGTATGACTAAGGAGAAAAACAATTTTGTGAACAGTGCTCTAGCTATAGCGAGCACGCGTGTATGAGTTTTTATACTACTTCTTAACTTTAGTCCCAATTGATCTGTTTTTTATAATTGCTGTGACTTGGAAAGCTCAGCAGTAAGAGGGACTGCCACAAATCGCTCGCATGCTGTTTTATACTCCGAGTACTCTTTGTTGAGACTTGAGACAAAGGACCTCCTATTAACTGGTACAAATATAACCCCCGTGCCTGTATTGTACTCATTCCCTTCCGTTTAGCAACCCATCCCGAAGTGAATACGCGTCTATCCTCTTGAGGAGGTAAGTTGTGATATCATCCTTGGCCCTTTTGAAGTCCGAATCATCGGTGGCAGAGAAGTCGGATCCCGTCGGAAATGTGATGTCCACTTCTGCCAGACTCTCAAAACCACGTATCGTCTCCAATATATCGTGGATCCTCCCTCGCAGAAACCAAGGACATTGAAATTGAATGTCACGAACGGTCTTGCGGTGTTTTCTAACCAACCCTTTCAACTCATCGATTGTCATAGGTTGATATCCTAGATCTAAACTTTCCAGTCTTGGCCATGCCATATCTAAAGGAAGGCTCACTCAAAGAGATAGTGGGGCGTGAGCCATTACCAGGATATCCGGCAAAGTGGATATCTAAAGACTCCAGCTTCGGTGCGCTGAAAAACGCTTTTGTGACAGAACTCAAGGCGATCATCTCGTTTTTGGAATTTTCCTGGAGTTCGTGTGGACGGACGGAGAAGTCAGAACAGAATGTCAAGCTCGAAGCCTGGGAGACAAGCAGCTTCATGTTGTCTTGTTGAGAGGATGACAGGGTCAAGACTCGCATGTTCGGAGGAGGTTTCAAGGATATCTTGATATTCTTGGGTCTGAATCCCTTCTCGCCAAGCTGAGAGCACAGGTCTCCTAGCATCTCCGTCGGTGGAGTGGTTGTGATGTTTCTTGAACCATTGGGTCGACGACTGCCATTTGTGTGAAAAGAGCCACACCAGCTGGACTGACGTATTGCAGTATCAAAATTTTGCAATATGTTTCGATCGTACCCGGTATCTGCAAAGTCCTCTGGATCTAGATAGTTGGCGCCAAGCTGTGTTTGCGGCGTCCTCCTCATTATCATTTTGTGGCTATGGACGTCCTCCAGGTTGAGCGATTCGAGGCATGGTAGAGAAGACAGAGATCTTACTAGGCGAGTAACATGTGCATTGTTCTTTCGTAGACTTTCTTGATCATCGAAGCGAGCCTTATATATGTCGTAACATTTGAGAAACAGGCTTTGAATCGGGCTTGGTTCTGCATCGAGGGCTTCTCCTCTGATCAATTTCTGGATGTCAGCGCTTTCGCCCCAGGCAATGTTTCCCAACCACTGAAAAAGCTCTTGCTCTTTGGTCACTTTGTATATATTTCTGTACTGCCTCACGCGCTCCATCGTTTCCCAGTGTCGCAAAAGTCTTGATTCAGCTTCAGCCATATATAGTTGCTTGTCGTGGGCCAATTCAGCCTAGTAGTAAGATAGCAATATGTTGACTTTCCGGACGCCTTTGCTGATGATTGGGTGGGAGCAGACAGCCTCGAGGAGATCGAAAGAGTCCGAGTTGAGACAAATGAAGATTTCAGTAATCAGGAAGGTTGACGCGGCATCCCTGAAACGTCGCGATACCAAGCGACTCTGCGCGATTGTATCTTGGCCATTTGTGGGATCAGCGCGTGCATAAAAGAAGATTCTGCTTAGGAGCTCCGTGGCAATGGTGTTGATGTTTGCGGTAGTGGACATGATTCACTGCTGATATACAGGATTTGGATCAAATGTGGAACGGATGTCAAAAGTGATAAGTTCTATCGTCGCCAGTTATCCCAGTTAAAATAACCTGAGTCTAAGCTGACACCTAGTTCAGGTGGATAGATCACGTCACAGAATTGCAGTAGGATCGAGCCGCTCTAGGCGTCTTCCAATTAGTGTGGTTTCCAACCCACCTTCACAGTGAAAGATCGACTAACATCCGGGGCTGTGCAAGGCATTGTCGGTTCCAATTACCTCTTATCATAGATCCCGTTGCATCCGCAATACTGTGACTATGCGTGGCTGTGGAAACAAGGCACACTAACCAGTCCAGGTAATTACTTAACAAGATTGAGATAATACAGGCCAAGTAAGAGCTTCATTATAAGTGAAATATCTCAATCCACCAGTTACCGAGGCTAACCTGCCTGGGTTGAAGAAAATACCGAACCCGAGATCTGCAATTTTGATGGAGTTTTTCCCTTCCAAAAGACCATACCTAGCCATCAGAGGTACTAAAACATGAAGCGCGACTACTTGGTGCAGGTGAATCTGTTGAAGTTTAACTTGGTGCAGTGAGTGGTGGTCGTGTGAAAGTTCCGTCGTCTACCCTCTAATCCTCTAAACACCTACCCAAACTGTTACGACCCAACACGCTGACTCACGTGAGATGGGCATCCCCACTTTTCATCATCCAATAAACATTCACCTACCCTGTAGAAGTCGAACGCACGCCATTCGACTTACATGACGACCCAAGTCGAAACGACCACATTCGACTCACGAACACAGTCGAACCGACTCCATTCGACCTGCATATCCCCAAGTATATATACACATTCATTTAGCATTAGATAGAACTTAGCTCACCAGCTATCAATAAAACTTCTTTACCTGAATACGCCTAGCATGCTCTATTTACTATTAAGAAACGTGACACTTCGCAACGCTCAGCATCACGCCCTACAACTCTGCCAACATAAACCTAGAACGGTCTAGTTTATTACCTTGGGAACCCCAACCGTCACACAAACCCACTTTACTCAGATGTTTACTGGTACTATTTGTGAGGTTTCTCCTAAAGTACATTTAAATTATATGGCTCTTTGATTTTGAACTAGTCTTTTAAAGCACTTTTTATATATTGTTATGATCTCGCCTTGTGGGGCTACTTTTTGTCTTAGCTAGCGACTGATGTTGCCACTCTCCTTGAAACAGACGCAATCGCTCTTTGATTCGACTTGATCTATTTCAGTTGATTCATAGTCCTCTATAGGCTGGTAGAGTTTACCATGGTATCTCTCTTTCACGCTTGAGCTCTTACTTCAATTATACCTGTTGAAATCCGTCGCTCATGAAGTAGCTTGCTTCTCTGTCACCACTGGTGGCTTACTCTCCTTCTCGTTCTCGCTTATTTCCATAGACTCCTCCGAATTCTCACCCATCCCATTTCCATACTTCTTCATTGTCTTTCTATCAACCTGTGAACTGTTAGCTACGACGTATCTGATATTGCCAAAGATCGAACTTACATAGACAACAAGCCACATATAGCAAAACATAACTGCACAACCACCCAGAAGGGCAATAGATCCCTTCTTCCAGTAGGGTGCATCTGCGGCACTATAGAAAATAATGCCCCAGAATGTCCACATCGCCATGGAGCCGATATTCATGCAGTATAGTGTGACACTTCGTAGAGCATCGTCACCAGTTCGTTGAAGAATGATGTTTGCCCAGCCAAAGATGAGAGGGTTAACCATGTACGCAGAACCGGCCAGATAGAAGGCGAACATGGTGGCACCCATCGACAGATTCTTAACGAGAAGCATGGATCCCACAACGATCTGGAGGATGATGCAGACGATGGCCATGGGAACACGCTGGCCGGTGGCGTCCATATGCCAAGCAGCAAGCATGTTTGCCAGAACACCAACAGCCTGTACACCAAGGGGGTACGTGTTGATCTGAACTTGGGAGAACTTGTCGTTGTAGTACTTGAGCCAGAGAAGGAAGCTATTCTGAAATGGGAAGCCTTCTGTGCTGGCACAAACGGGAGACCAGAAGAAGAGAATCCAGCTAGTGACAAAATTAGGGCAGTGTTTTTTGGGACATGGGCAGGACAACTTACAACATTGGAGTAAGAAAGACTCGTTTGATCAGTGACATGGGCATCACATTGTGGCCACCCTCCGCGATTCGAGGAACGCGGGAGAGAGCGAGCTTTCGCTCCGACTCGGACAAATATCTGGCCTTTGTGTTCTCAGGAGTATCGGGGAAGTAAAGGAAGCCAAAAACGGCAATGGGAAGAGTGATGATACCATCTGATCATATTAGCTGGGTCATATCATTCATGACAGAACGGTACTACTCACCAATGATGAAAACCCATTGCCAGCCCTGTAGACCTGCCATTCCCCTCATACCCTGGTGGATGGCAGTCATCATCACACCAGCAAACATCGTACCAATCTGGCCAGAAACACTAAACAAGGCAGTCCGCTTAGAGATTTCCTCAGGCTTGTACCAAGCACCGATAATATACATGGCACCAGAGTAAGTGCTTGCTTCGGCGAGACCGAGGAAGAATCTGATGACACAAAGCTGTGTAACGTTCTTGACAGTAGCACTCAACATCTGCTACCAGTTAGCTCAAAATGCTTGGCAACGTGCACTGCGGGGGTCATACTGTCATGGCGGCCCAGAAGACGACCATTGAAGGAAGCCAGATGCGAGGTCTGACTTTTTGAATGATGATACCGTTGGGCAGTTGGCCAATCGCCATTCTAGAAGGGGTTAATGGTTTGAATGCCGTGTGGAAAGAAATACGTACCCAGCCGTAGTCACGGAGAGGACGGTATTATAATCATGGCCACTCATATTGAGTGACTCGCGAAGACCAGCAACATAAGCATTGGCAAAGGCAGCACGGTCGAGGAAGTTGAAGAAGTAGCTGAGACAGCAGTAGGTCTGCGACTTGTCAGCTCATCAGTCCATTCATCTCGCAGACGTCGCCTACCAGAATGAAGAAATCTGCGATAAAGTCAGCACTGCCAATTGAAAGACGTTTCATATGAACATACCTATCTTTCTGACAAGCTTCCTCTCCTCTTTGGAAGTAGCCTCACCACCAAGAAGAAAGTCTGCGCGAATTAGTATTCAAGAAACCCACTATGCTGTTATAATGCAAACTCACGGCGCGCACTAGCGAGGAAGCCCTTTGATTCCATCATGGAAGAATGCCGTTACTGCCAATACGTGTGGATGCAAGAAGGGAGAGTACACCCTGGGTTATCAATCAGGACAATGCAAAGTTTATCAATCAGAATTTTCCCCTCTCCACACCTCAGATAAGATTATCAGATGGACAAGACGAACAAGGAAAGGTGTTCCATCTTAAACCAGACAAGCATAATGCTGTGGATAACTACCGACACTAAGCCTGGGTCAGAACGGCGCATCTCCTAATGTAGCATAGTGGTGGACCCTGGAAAGATGCAATGACCAGACAGATGAATCGAGACTGAGAAGCGTTGCCTCCCTGCGGGGATTAAGCTTTGAATTAAAATTTGCTATACCGTAAGTCTTTGAAAGGATCGGCCGACTCTTGCTTTATTTAGGGACAATGGAGCATAAAGTGAGTTCGTGAATGGTTGTGCCAGCTGCTCGGTTCCAAGCGATGTGAGTTTATGGTTTAGTAGTCTGACCACTTTCTCGTGAGGGATTAAATGACAAGACATGGCCCCAATAGTCCCTGGTATCCTACTGGACGGTATGATTTTGCCAAGACTCCCATAAAAATGGAGGATAGGGGGCTAAGATCAGATAAAGCAAGCATTCGCGAGCATAATGGTGGTCATGGACGTGGAGTCATCTGCAAGTCATTATTAAGTCTGGGTTCCTTGGCTACAATAGATATTAATGCACCTGTGAGCGGCATCGGCTCGGAATCTCGGCAACCTGTCATCCATCGCTACAGCTTAAATGAACTGCCGAGCACACTATCCGAACAATCCTGATTCCTTCTTAAACTCTGCAAGCCAATCCAAGTTATCCGCCGGTGTCTGATTCCACACGTCATGGCTAGCAATAACGTGTCAGTGAGCATGACGGAACAATCTTCGATCAATACATACCTATCGTACTCGATCCAGCGTGCTTGGTACTGCAACTCTTCGTCAGTCGGGACGTGACTCGTTGGGTTTAGCGGAGATATCGTGCGTGCAACGTAGCGAGTGAGGTCCCGTGTAAGCCCTCTGTACATATTTCCATCGTTGAGCGACACCACTTTTTGACTGACAGGTACGTGGGTGGGGCCGACCGTGCCATAGGAAGTGCTATCGTGGCTTCCATCACTCGCGAAAAGTAATGGCTGGTGTGAAGCCTCTGAACCTCGAAATCCGGCGGGCAACGGCCAACCAGCTTGACTTCCATTCATCCGTGCCTCGTCTAAATTCTGTCTTTGATCATCCGGTAGAGGTAGTCCTGCACGTACTCGGAATGGTACCAGCCACCGTGTTGAACCGTTGATCAAGGTAACAAGGAGATTTGTGAACGTTCGCGAAGGATCGCTCATCAGATTTACAATCGAGCACGCCTCCCTTTGCAACTCATCGTCCCCAATTTCAATATTCAACAGCTGCAGCATGTCTGTATGTTGTCTGAGCGACGCCTCAAGCTTGCAGTGCTCAAATATATCCTTCTTGCTGTGTATCCTCAATTCGGTAAATCGTGATTTCGCCGCCCTCTTCATAGGTGTCATGCGCGCTTTTTCTGTGATGCTCTCTGTATCCAATATTAGATCCCTCAGCCAGGAAGAAGCTGCTTGTGGAGGTGGAGGAGTTGACATCTCAGCACCGAAGATGATGCAGCACGCTTCGATATGTAGGGTTTCATCGCTAGGGACAGTGTGGCTTGTCTCGACATAGTTTGAGTAAAAGTAGTCGAGCTCTAGTTGGAGGAGCTCGAACGCGCTCGTTGAGCTGTATGGAGCGCCTTGAGAGGTTGTGAACGGTAGTGGAGAGTTGCGCTCATAGTCGATGAGATCTTTTTCTGAATCAGTACTCCGTTTTCCTCACTCCGCGAACAGAAGGCAGTACGTACATGGAGGCATAGAGTTCTCAACCATTTCTAGTGTCGACGCATCAAACCCCCAATTACCCTTCCAGTCAGCCATTGTCATGCCTTCTTTGAAGTGTTCGGCTAAGTGACTAGCTCTCTCGGACCAAGTCGCCATAGTGTCATCACAAAAGCCACATCGTGATATTAGGTCAGCATACTTGAATCTCCAGTCTTCCATTGGCCATTTCTTGAACTCTGATCCGTGTACTAATCGAAGATGTTGTCGTAGATGATCTTTTCTATAAAACACCCGTTCACTTCTTTCTCGTTTGTGACACACTTCGTGATTATGAGTCTCAAGGTGAGCTGCATCAGGGTTGAGGGATCCACAATAGACACATGCTTGCTCCAACTGCTCGTTGACAATTGTTGGTCCGAAAGGCGAACATTCCCACTGCTCGAGGGACAGATGCTGCGTTCGCTCGTGCCGCGCCCATGTATGTTTTAGTTTGAAGGTTTCCGTGCAAAAGGTGCACTGGAAACGGTGACAAACTTGGGAAAGCTGCCTCGAGCCGTGGTTCCTGCCCCGTGTCCCAGCTCGTCGTCGCCTTTTGGTGATCCTTCTAAAAGATTCCAAAGATCCGCCCGATCCATTAGAGTAAGCAGAGTGATTTGAGCTTCGACTCGAGTCAGAGGTCTCGGCACTTGTAGCCCAGCTTCCCGTCACAGACGGTGCATGCCTTGGTTTCACACGGCCATTTTCTGCCGTATTACCTAAGGCACCGGAGGCTGCTTGGGCGATAGCAGCCATGCACGAAGGTTCATCCTCTGGTGGCGAATCCCTCCACCTCTCAAAAGGACTTTGTTGTACAAATGGCGTCGGTGGTCTTTGCGCGGGTATGTCTCTCGGGCTGGCCTCTGATGACGCCGAGCTGTGGTCGGTTGTATCTAGTCGTTCAAACTTCTTTCTTCGACGGGCATTAGCGAACCAGTTAAGAACTTGTTGTTTGGTGAGGCCAGTTTGCTTCATAATAGATTCGACTTCGGCGACCGTTGGGTAGGGGTGATGCGTGTGTATGGACAGCCATTTGTTAAGAACACGAAGAGAAGCTAGGGATAGGCGTTTGCCTGGTTTAGGATGAATTTGTGTAGAGGGTTGGGATTCTGAGAGAACGAGGCTGTCAAATTGCTCGATAGAATTGCGCACATTGTCGATCTTTTTGGTTTCCCCAAAACTGGAGCTACTTGTCAACTGCTCGGGGTTTATGGTGGTATTGACTGAGGCCCATGAGGTTAAGTAGTTATCTATCAGTGGATCTAGGGGTTGATTCAATAAATCATCCAAGTCATTGTCACTTTGCAGATGAGCAAAGCAGTTTATATGACTATTGTCGTCCATCTTGATGCACAGGTAGCGAATGCTTTACGATGACGCGAAATCGACTGAGGAGGAAGATGGGTAATCCCCATGGGCCCACTCTTTTCTTGTCATCTTGAGCCCTTTGATAAAAACACGCAGCCAATGATGCTCCAGTACCTACATCACGATAACACGCACCGGATCAGGACTAGTCATCGCGTATTACGATTTGGTCTTTACCTACACATTTTAGCACGATCAATCCAGTTCATTACCTGGATTCACCAAGTATGTAACATAAGTTTGAGACGATCGGATACATTGGTTTGAATAAATGAGTTTGGAAAGGTTTGCTAAAGCTGTTCTTACTGGGCACTGTTGAGTGAACGAAATTCTGAGCAGTCTTGAACCTGCGGTCTCAAGTTTAACACCTCCGTTATTTTATACAATCATAGTTAACTATAGTTGATTGTTAAGGCATGATAGATAATACTACGTGGGGTATCCAATTCTAAGTCTAAGCTAAAGCAATACCAGTGAGATCTCCCAACTCCGCAAACAAGACCTTCTTTTTCTTACTCTTCAAATCCACCGCGTACACACCACCCGAAAGGTCCGTTACATATACCGTATAACCCTTTTTGTCCAAAGCAAGTCCAATGGTCTCATGCAACCTCTTCGCAAGAATCTCCCGCTCGAAATTCTGAGGGTTACTATTACCCCCGACGAAAGAACAGTTCAGAGAGTTCCCCTTGGGCGGGTCACCACGGTCTGTCCAATATAGGGTTTGCGTTTCTTCGTCAATTTCCAGGTCGATGGGCTCGGGAAGGTTGATGAAGAGGACTTCCACTTGTGACGGATTTTCGATCTTGGCGCGGAAAATGCGGCCCTGGCTTCCTTTTGATGGGCCTTTTTGCGACCAGTAGAAGTGACCATTTCTCTCATCGACTGCGATACCCACGCACCATTTACACATATCTTTCTTGTCCTCTGCAGTCGACCCTGTGGAAATCAGGACTTCAACATCCGACCCGTCAAGGTTGCATCGCATAACTTTCATTCCCTCTCTGTCACACCAATAAAGCTTGCGACTCTTCCTCGCGATGGTGAGTTGTTTGGGTGTATGAACACCAATAAGGCCTGACTCGACTATGGTCGTTCTTTCAGAGCCGTCAAGTCGTGAACGCTCGATGGAACCGTCATTGGATTTGAAGGTTGGGCCCATGTTTGTCCAATACATGTAGCCGTTGTCGTGATCGATCGCAATACCATCAGGCATTGTGGGCATATTTTCGAAGATGGTGCGGAGGTCAGAACCATCAGTGTTGCATGATACAATGCGGCCTTTGGGATTGGGGAAATTCGAGAGGTCTACATCAAGGATGTATAGACGGGGTAAACTTAAGGAACCCATTGTGGTTATTGCAATATTGATCAATAGTTTTGTACAGTTCGATCGTTGTAATAATCGTAAAGGTGATAAAGTCAGACTAGCAATTACAGCGAGAACAATTATCTTCTGCTGTCTTGTATATGGTTGCAGAAGTAGCCTTTATTTAGTATGACTCAACCCATTCAGGCAATTTTCTAGAAATCTTTTTTATCATAGCTGTGACGTCGGAAAACAAGTGGATTCAATGTCGTGCGTCGCATGTTTGGCAAAGCTCGTGCGCCGAAAGGTCCGACATCACCCGTCCATACATCTTTTCCATGGACACCGCTGAATTGCCGGACCTGCCGCTAGAAGTGGGTCAATCGGGACTGTGGAGCTCACGGAATCGGCGGTGACTCCACTGCGGAATCATGACGTAGATGTCGACTAAGCATCAAGACTTGATCGAGATTCAGGGTAGGTAACCTCGGCAGTATGAAATTTGAAACAAAGAGCTTGAGAGAAGAAACACATCGACATGCATAGCGTAGATTTCTTGACTGACTATCACACTACTGGAAGCTTACAGATTGAGTACAATAGCTTTTCAGGTAGGTAAATATACATATCTCTTATTGTCAAGAAAAGTCTTCCAAGTCGTCAAACCAGCAGATGTTTGCTATAAATCTTTATTGATTGGAGCGACAGTCGTCGATGAAAAAGTTGATGTATGAACAATAGTATAGTTGGATTGGAGCATTTCTACACCTAAGTTGAATAATAGATAATTACTTACATTGATTTTTCACCTTTCGCATCTTCGGCATACCCGTCCCACTGCTCCCTGATGTTCAACAATTTAACGAGCTCCTCATCTCTCTGCTTTACTAAATCCTCATATGCTCTACCGTTAACCGCTCTCCTCGTTCCCTCAATCCATTTGTTTCTCAACTCCTCATCAACAACTGGATTCTCTGGCGCATACCAAGTCTGCAACGGCCCCAGCAAATGATCTGCAAAATGTTCAATTCCACCTTCTCCACCACCCAGATGAAAGAGAGTATTAGGACCCATAACGCCCCAACGTAAACCAGGACCGTATGATACAGCGTTATCAATGTCCTGCACGTCGCAGACGCCCTGTTGAAGAATGTGGAAAACCTCGCGCATGACAGCTGCTTGGATACGATTTGCGACGTGACCAGGGACTTCCTTCTTCAGATGGATTGGTTGCTTTCCCATGTTCTCGTAGAACTGAATCGTGCGTTGAATGACTTCGGGGGATGTTTGTGTACCACCCACCACTTCAACGAGAGGGATGAGATGAGGTGGGTTGAATGGGTGTCCCACAACACAACGTTGCGGTATCGCAGCAGCAGTCATACCCTCCTGAATGGAAGAGCATGTTAAACCGCTTGAACTAGTAGCGATAAGAACTTCACTTCCCAGCAATTCTCCCATCTCTTGGAAAAGCTTGCGCTTAAAGTCGATTCGTTCAGGACCATTCTCCTGCACGAAATCGACGTTTTTCAACGCTTCAGACATGGTGGTGGTGAAGATGACGTCTTGAGGCTTAGCGCTTTTGTTCTTCACCAGGCCGATAGACGATAAAACAGGGAGAGCGTCACGGATAAAGCTGCGAAGGTATGTTTCAGCCGCAGGATTGATGTCGAAGGCTTGGACCTTTAGTCCTTGGGCGAGGAAGAGAGCGGACCATGAGGCACCAATTGCGCCGCAGCCGATGATGGCGACTGTGTTGATTGACATTGCGATGGATTGAAAAAATATACGTCGGAAGAAATGCTTGCTGTGATGGGTCAGGAGGTGTAACGAATAGTTACAGCACTGGAATGCAATTGTATTTATCATATCACCAACCCCAGCCCCAAGCATACCAATCCAAGACAATGTCACTCTTTCCAATCATGTCCCGTTAATTCCGCATAATCTATCATCGCGCTTTCGGCATTCAATCGTCTTGGCTGCGTCATGCGTCGGTAGTTCAGAGCCCAAGTGGGTGCGCCATGACCGAAGTTCGCCTCAACCGTCGGATTCAAAGCCGAAAAACATGCTACAAACTTTTCCACGTGTTAGTTTTCAGATCTGGTTCTCGTACCCTCAATCAATCACATTTTCAGTTTCCAAAAACCTTCCAGAAAGACTTTTTAATCAAGTGCGGAAAGGAAAATAGTCGATCGTCTCCACTCTGACGTTGAACCTGATGGAATCGTTTCCGCGTTTGAGCCTCATGTTGCGTTGAGGCCGCGTGTAGCTATGCTACGCATGTCCACTTTCCTCGTCCATATATCCACTCTTAATCACTGCTTCATCGGAAGATCCGCTCGCGCTCGCGTTTTTCGATTACCGACCTGTCTTGGTTTTCGGGCCAACCCGTCCATGCTGATATGAGTACTAAAAGGCTCACGGAGTGTACATGGAAATGACAGGGTCTTGTAAGGATATGCATTAAAGTTCTCGAGGTGCATAAATAAAATCCATCTGTCGGTGTGGCAGACGTTTCGTATAACTACTATACTGCTCCAATTCGTTAACTGATCATCTCAACTCGTCCTTTTACTCTATCTTTGCACCATCCACACCGTCATCTCTCTTCCCTGTCTCAAGTCCTCGCATCATCACTATGGCACAGGAATCAAGAATTCCAGATATCTACGGTCCCGGTACATACACCGACCGCACCTTCACACCGGTCCCTGAAGATACTCAACGTATCTTCCGCCTCATCGCCTCCCAAACACCAGGCTTCACCCAAGATGAAGCTGTTCTCTCCAAGGTCAAATTTGAAGGAGATTCGTTCCCAACCATTTCCGGTCCTATCAAGGCTGTCTCCGTAGCTGCCTCTCTTCACGCTATGACCGGTGTCCTAGCTGATGAAATCCTCACTATCCGCGGTGCTGAGGACAAGGAGCGTCAGATTACTGTCAACACAACACACGCTGCCCTTTGGTTTGGAAACGTCGCTACCGCATATGTGGATGGTAAGGATGTATTATCACTAGCCAAGTCTGGAGAGCTCAAGACGCTTCTGCCAAACTGGGAACAAGGCTGGGTTGATACACCACTCAAATATCGCACCACAGGCCTCTATCCCACTTCTGACCCCGAAGTATGGTACTCCCTTCATGGCTCTATGAACGCTGAGCCAGTTCTCAAGTCCATCGGCGTGAACCCCTCTGAGGCTATCACTTCCAACGAAGAAGCCGCCGCACACATCGCAAAATTCACGAGCAAGCTCTCCCCCGAGAAGCTTGAATTTACCAACCTGATCAATGGTAACTGCGGTAGCGTGTGCTTCACTCCCAAGCAGTGGAACGAGAGCGAGATGGGCAAGTCTCTCGCTGCTCACCCTCTCATCAACGTCAAGCCTCAGCCTCAGGCTATTCCTACACCTCCTGTTGCCTTTCCTCCTCTTGATCCCTCCGACAAGCGTCCTCTTGCTGGCGTCAAGGTAGTCGAGATGACTCGTGTCATCGCTGGCCCTCAGATCGGCGTTATCCTATCCTCCTTCGGCGCCGATGTCATTCGCGTCAACCCCCCTCATCTTCCCGATATCAACATCATGCAACTCACTCTCAACGCCGGCAAACGCACTATCGCGATCGACTTGCGCAAGCCCGATGATGCTGCCCTCATCAAGTCCCTCATCGCAGAAGCCGACGTTTTCATCCAGGGCTTTCGTATGAACAAGATGCCCAAGTATGGTCTTGGATTGAATGATATTTTAAAGATGGCCGGCGAGCGCGGTCGAGGTATCGTGCACGTTTCTGAGAATTGCTATGGCCCTGATGGCTATTACGCCGAGAGGCCTGGGTGGCAACAGATCGCCGACGCCGCTTCTGGCTCAGCATACGTCACTGGTAAATCCCTCAAGCTACCTAACAACGAAGCTGTTCTTCCTTCTCTACCAATCAGCGATATGACTACCGGTGCTCTGGGTGCTGTCGGCACTCTTCTCGCGCTTCGAGACCGCGCCACTAAAGGTGGAAGCTACGCTGTTCATGCCTCGCTAGTTGCAGTCAACACCTACGCGCTCCGCCCCGACGTGGGTCTGTACTCTCCAGATACTGTCGCTGAATGTGCTGAGCGCTTCCAGTGGGCCGAGATGCGTGGATCGCACCACGTTCTGGATCTTTTGCTGACTGTCTGGGATGGGTGGAAGAGAGTCCTGGGCAACATGGTCGCAGAGAATAATGGTTTCTATCAGAGCTTTGAAACCAGTGCTTTTGAAGGAAAGAAGTTGAGCATTCTCAAGCCTGTTGTGCGTTTAAGTGACGAGAGCACACCACAGTGGACGACGCCTAGTGTACCCTATGCGTATCATAAGGCAGAGGGTATCAGTTTCTCGTAGAATAGTGCATCTTGGGAGTTTAGAAACCGGCGTTAATGAGGATTGGTTCAGTAGATTAATTGACTAGCTTTTGTGGTGACACAGTCATTCACAGCGATTCAACTCACAGGCTGTTATGATAACTAAACTCGGTAATGAACTGCCTGAAGCTGGTGAAACATGCTAAACATTTAGCGCTACATTCCTTAGAAAACGCTGAATAGGTTAGCCCCTAGCGTCGCATTTGTACCTTCAGCATCAATTGCGGTGCTTAGGTACAGTACCTATTGGATGGAACCTTACCTGTTAGAAATAAGAGTCTGCGATGAGTCACTGCCGGATTTCTTCACTTAATAAGCTGAGTGAGTGTAAAAGGAAACAACCTGACCATAGTTTCAGTCGTCTGCAGCATCACTAATACTTTCAAGATTAACGTCGGAATACATAATCATACGTACCTTTCACTTCAAACGAACAACTGATTACTTAATTCGAATCACATACGATGGGAAGAGTCGACCTGACTACCACACAAGTAACGTCCAAAGCGACAACCAGAGTTGCTTACATACGCACTTTGCTAGACACAAGACCTTCTGAAGAATACTACCAATCAGACTGGGTCAATCTGAGAACATGGCTTTGGCTCTGGGTTGGTCAAAGGCTGCCTATAGATCTACTTGGCGATGACCGTATGAAACGCACGCCACCTCCGCCAGACCTTGATCATCATTACATTCTCGGTTATTCCACCGCTGCAGACTCCTTTATACTGAGTTGGCTTCTGGAAGTATCTGAATTGGGAAACGCCAATCTATCCAGGTGTGACTTTGACGTCTACCTTTCCGATAGCCAAATGAATGATCCAAAAAACAAGGACATCCTTACGCGACTTATTTCGGAAAACGTGACAATCAAACGGGTCAAAAAGCCATCAACAGAGTACGCCTCGGACTATGTCTGCGACTCAGTCATGCTATCGGAAAGCGATTACATCCTTGACCCAACTCTCATGCTCGGTCCTAGCGACTGGATGACTACCGATGCTTCCTACCAAGACTCCCTCCGCCACGGTCATCCTCAACGCTACAAACCCAAAGACATAAACAATGGGCGCTATGGAAATAGGCTGAAAGATAAGATGGGTCACACGATACCATCATGCTCCTACCCATACGGTAAATCCGAAGCCTGGAAACACGGCCACGAAGTAAGATGGAGCGCATACGCATGCCCATGTTGCGGACGACGCTGTAAGAGAAGTAAGGGATGTAAAGAAACAGGCATAGACTGGGCAGTAATGAACAGTGACAATCGTTGGATTGAAGGGCTAGACTTGTCGGCGGCGAGACCACCTGACTTCGAGAGGAATTGGAGGAATCTGAGTGCTGAGGATGTTGTTAATTATTGTGGCCCAGATACCAAGGTGTGGGAGAGGTTTGGAAAATGGAAGTGGAGGTCTGTTGACACCTTTTCGGGCGACTGGAAACGCGAGTAGCTTATACTTCATTCAGGTACAGGATAACACTAGCAAATTACACTGATCATAAGAGTCGTCGTATTCGTAAAATACATCTTTGTAGCTTATGGCACTCGACCGTATCACATCTTCGGGTCTAGATCTCATGCTGTCCACATCCCAAGTGTCGAAGGCCCATCGCCTCGAGCTCATCGATTTTGCCCAGGTCAGGCCCAACGCTGCGCTGCTGGAGAGTTCGAAGTGTTGTCTCGCTGATCTTGGTCTTGGGGATCAACTTGGTACCTCGCTCATCAAGGGTAGCAAGGATGTGTGCGGCAGCCTAGAATTGTTAACAATCTGTAGTGATAGTGTGGAAGGATGGAATTACCTTAGCGTTGGTGGTGAGAGTATTGGGATCGGGGTTATCAATAGTATCACAAGCTTGATGGTAGCAAGGATCCTGCTCGACAGCCGTACCCTATCAATCATGTCAGTACCGTTTCTCTCAACAGATGAACCGTGGTTTAGCTTACTGTGTGTAAGAATCCAAAAGGCTTGTTCAGGTTCTGCCAAAAGGAAGCATAGTCACTTCCATTGGTAAGAACAGCCGGTGTAACTTCAATCCCCTTGCTCGTAAAGTAATCCACAAACAGCTTCTCCGTCACCTCAGAGCCCTTAGGCGCCTTGGATCCGTGCGAGCTGCCATCTGTATCAGCAACACCGAAGAAGCCCTTGGCCACCATGTCAAAGTTGAGGTACACGAGAAGATCGTTGACGTCCTTGGTGGCCAGATTGGAGGTGTAGAACTTGCTACCAAGAAGTCCGTTCTCCTCCGCCGCCCACCAAGCAAAGCGAACCTTATTCTTGGTCTTGTACTTTGAAAGAGCCAAGAAGAGCTCGAGGAGCAGAGATGAGCCGGAACCTGGAGGTGTTAGAGTGGTTAAGTATGAATGAAAGAGTGGACGTACCATCATCGTTGATACCAGGGCCAGCTTGAACACTGTCGAGATGGGCGCCTAGCTACGTATCGTTAGCCATTACGCATCGAAATTGTGACAAGCAGACAAACCATGATGACGTTGCGTGGATCACCGCCAGTGGTCTCAGCAATGACGTTTTGTGTAATCCTCTCCTCGATAGTCTGTGTCTGTTGAAAATACGCGGTAACCTTCTCCCCGGCCTCGATCCTTTCCTTGAGCTTCAATCCATCGGCAAGGTTGATGAAGCCTGCGGGAACATGCTTCTCGGGATTAGGAGCACTGAGCGAACCAGCAGTCACATTTGTCGCCAAGTCATGATAGATGATGACCGCGGAAGCACCTGCCGCAGCAGCAGGTATAACCCTTCCAGCGAGTGTCCCGCCAGTGGGACATCTGAATCGCTGCACAAGAACAATTTTGCCTTTCACATCAAGGCCGTCGTATGAAGAAGCGTCACAGCCTGCAGCACCTTCGGGTCCAAGTGCAATCTCGGCAGTGATACCCTCTTCAGTGGTGGATGGGGAGTATGTCAAACCATAGGCGTAGATAGATTCATCATCAACCTTGAGATCAATGGAGTCGACATAGGCGAACAGAGCAGGGAAGCTTTGTTTCCAGACTTTGGCGTTCTTCACTTTTGAGACGCGGTTATAGATGAAGTCGACAGAGGCGTCATAGCCAGGCAGTCCAAAAGCTCTGTTACCGCCATTGTCGAAGGCGATATCGTTGAGAGCTTGAAGGTTAGACATGAGACTAGTAATTGTGAGCTTGATCAAGTTTGATACACGGCGTACATAGGTGAATTACTTCTTCGTCTTGATGTCAGCCTGGAATTTCTTTGAGTCGAGCTTTTTGCTCTTGGCCAATGCATGGCTGGGGGCCAGCGACAGCAAAGCCGCGATTGTAGTGCCGACTTTCATCTTGAACAACCTTTGAAAGAAAGTGGTAGGCAGGGATAACTCTTTGAATACTTCATGGAAGGGGGTTATATTAATTTATACTCATAAATCAGGAGCGCATGATATACGATTGACGCTGGTTTCTTCGCCCAGAGAACACAAGTCCCGGGCATAGAGTCAGTTAGGGAAGGTCATTGGGTGCCAAGAAATGATCATTGGTGATCGATATGTGGGCACTTTTTTAGTCTGGGCAGGGCATGGATGTTATCATGAGAGATGCCGATGATCATTTGTGGCGATTACTGTGGTTAGCTGAATCAATGGTAATGTCATTTGATACCTAAAACGACACCTTCTTCTCGCACAGAGAACCATTGTTGCTGACATGACCAACATCGGTATTCTGGAGTAAACAATCGCCCTCCCGATGAACAACTTATCGCGAGAGCACATTTTTATCTCCCCAGAAAGTCGCCAACGCCGATTGAGGTTGCACCAACTACGGGTCCATCCAATAATTGAAGAAAACCCCGCAAAGACCAAGCCTCTGCCGAGACGATACGCTGATAAAGTCGAATCGTTTGAACCAATCTGGCAGGTATAATACCCTGGTCTGGATTGCAGGGATCAAGAACCATAGGAATAAGCTTAACAATCAAAAGTTCCTTGGGAGCGCTAGAGTGAGATAGGAATGAGGGAGAGAACCACCCTCCACATCAACTTCGGTGCGATGAAACCAGTTTTCCATGACGCAGTGTATCGAACGCCTATGTATATAATTGGACGCAGTGGATCTCCTATCTCCGATGATTTATAGGAGCGGTCTTTCAGGACAGTTCGACAAACCTTAGTTTTATTAAGTTAAAGATTATTCTTATGAAACGAAACGAAAATGTTGTTTGGCCAGATCGGACATAATACACCTAAGCGCTGAAAATATCTCGCAGACAAGACCGTCGCTCAGTCTTTGCAGCTACTTGAACATCTTGCAGCCCATCCATGGGCCGTGTGGGAGGTGATTTGAAAGGCAGTTGTCAACGGTTTCTTATGGCGGGTAAGAGGTCAGATTGTTTAATTGATGTCTAATTAGAGGCTTGTGATATCGAGATATCTCTGTCACCAGACGACTAATCGACGGTTGATCCATCATGTTACTCCGAAGAATCCAGGGGAGGAATGGAACCAAAATCAGTGCCATCCCCATTCATCAGCATCAAGCTTCGATGGAAACGAAAGCATTAATATCGGAGGACAGAGAGATGATATATATCAAATGATTTTATTGATTGCCGGAACCACATTTTGTAAGCTTTGTGTTTGTTGCGAGAGGGTTTTGTCGCGGTATCGGTCATGGTGCCTCAAAGCCTATATTATAACGCGCTCCTTTTAAAACAGTGCGACCTTGATCTGACCCCGTAGGAGTAATGATCCGAGATTTCAACAGACAAAAGCGCCGGAGCCTCCACCTAAGGCTGACTGAATCTCGAACTACAGTTGTCGAACAGACTGATCGTGATGCACAAACCTGATCACCCAGGAGGGGACGGTAGAAGGCGGCCCCCTAACATTCAGACTTCTCCCACAATCAATTTCGGGTTTCCATGGTTATGGGGCTTGTGCGCACACAGTCATGTTTACTGTACCGACAGTCCTAGAGGTTGGCATAGCGGCTCCAAATTAGGTAAAGGCCATTCAGCATGTTGGTAATAAGGAGACTCGACATGAGATTTCATCACGCCAGATGAAATGGAAGAGATTCAAGAAGAAGAGCACAAAAGGTACGAAGGTTGTTGTCGTGGAAGCGAAGGTGTGTCGGTTGCTGCTCGGGGAGTCTGCAGGTCGAGGTTGTTGGGACACCATGGCAATGATATGTAGAAGAAAATGCGAAAGTATTCAACAATGTAGATAACACGTCTTTAATACGGTTGAGACGGCAGGGTTCTAACAAAATGGAGATGTCGTTGGTAGGGAAGTGAGGCGCGTAGCAGATCTTTTTGTGGAACTACCTGGCTGATCCTTGTTCAACTTGAGTAACTTGGTGAACCAACAAGCAACAACCAACAGAACATCACATCGCAAGACCCATTACTTATCAACGATGACGTTGACCATGGAGACCGATGGCTATCACAGTCTCTCAAACTGTTCATTGCCAGTTACCCTGAATTGGGTCAGGCTTGTTTCCACTACTTCGAGTCAGTGTTGAAACGACCATGGCCCATTGACGATCCGTAGAAGATGAGTATAGCACTGCTCACAGGTCTAGTAACTATGTGAGATGTTGGGGTATATTTGCCAAGATGAATGTGAAAGTCATGAAACTTCTGCTTGAACACATTATCTAGTCACTGCACACTATAATCGCCAGCTAGTCTCTACGTCCTGATGTGAATGTAGCTGCGAATGATATTCTCGAGGATCAGGCACATAATTTGAATAGCTGGTCATTTTTGACCTTCCAAGTATGAACGTATAGCATGGAATTTAATAATCTAATGGTCTAATCCCGGGCTGCCCACAATGACCCAAGGCTCTCTTCTGATACAATATTAAGATACACAATTCATCCAATGATAATTAATTTGACTTTCCGTCCCTGACTTGGCAACTAGTTCGCCAAGTCTCCTCCAAACCTCGATCAGATGTCTGTTCATCACTGGTAACTTTGTTGAGTCTGCTCGATCTCTTCTTCGTGCCTTGAAGGACAAGTCTTAGTAAGTAATGGCCATGCGAATCTTATTCACTAACCGCCTAAAGTGTCTTTCTAATAAATCTCTGCGATAAAATCGCCTCTCGCAAACTTGGCATTGATATTGTGGTTCTTCGTGGGAGGTTTGGTGTCTTCTGTTAACTTATCAGTATCTTTCCAGTCTTTCCTTCAGGCAAGGCAATTAAACAATTTACCTCAGATGTTCAGCTCTGGTATACACCTAGCGCGGTTAGTTAAAAGAGGGTGATTTTTTGTACAAGTCGGTTATACCTTTTGGCATACTGAGCATACGTGAACAGGCTTTCCTTTTTTCGCCTTGGATACCTTACCATTCGGCGTCAACTGACTATCACTGTAATTGTTTGGAGAAGTCATGTTGTTATAGGTGAAAATGCGCAATAAAACCCAATAAAAATACAACGTTAGAATAACAGATACTCTTTAAAAACAGATATAAAAGGATCTCCGTCTTCCATTTAAACAATCCTTTTGCTCGTCTCTCATTTCGCTTCGTAATTCCTCCAGACTTGAGCCACCCGCTTATGAGTTATGAGGCTTTGAGCTGGGGTGTGACGAATCCATCAGCCGCTCCTGTCAATCACAAAAATAGACTCGCCAATCAGAAAAATAATAAATCGGGCGCAGAACGGTCCAGGTACGAAATCTCAGCTCGGAAAAAATGACAGCGCAGGGATGTTGGTGGGGGCTTCGCTTTGCTGACATGGTGCTTGGTTGAGTCAACTGGACTTTTACCGGATTGGGAGGATTAGAAGGATGAGCACGGGAGTCGGAACTTGTCATCGCCGATGGACTGACTTGCTGAGAAGGGAAGCCATCTCGAATACCATTACTGCATATAGTATGGCATTCGCGAAGGCTGACCGAAGGCGCTGCAGTTACACAAAATCAGTAAATTAAGCCTGATGCCATAGCCTCTATAATGATAACTGATGACTGTAAGGTGTACTCTCCACCTTCCGTACATCAAGACCACCCGTCCATCATCCCTGTTTTTCCTCTCACCGTCATAGTCTAACGTGTCCATTGAATAAAGGATGGATTGGTCACGATGGTTAGCCTACTTGTTGTGGGAGCGACGCAGCGACCGCCTCTGTGAGTAGAGCATAGGAATCGGTGACATCATTAGTATAGATTAATTTGCTACAAGAATTCAGAGTCCATGACTAGTTTTGTTTGTCGAATATGACGGAACCCGACCCAGAACCACTGTTCTATATCCACTCATCCATAGGACATAGTTGGGTTGCCAAACTTCAATAAGAACTACCAGCGTAATTGGTTTAGTGGTAAAATTCTCCGTTGCCATCCAAGTTTCGGGGAGCCCTGGGTTCGATTCCCAGATTACGCAATAGGACGTTTCGTTGTCCAGATTTCTCTTTGCCAATTGTGTATTTTTGCTTCTCCCGTGCCGAAACTTGAGAAACTGTTGCACAGAGAAAGGCTTTATCGCTGTCAGCCTTACGCACGGAGCCAAGACTCAAAGGAACGGTATAGTGGATCCGTTGAAACTAAGGTTTATCGCAGCACCAAATTTAGCACTGTCCGCTAACCTCTCATCCCTGGACCTCATGCTCAGCCTTGTCGCCTACCGGGGTGTTAGGATCTTTGGTACAGTATTCATTTCGCACATGCAGGCCGCATATCTCATCTTCCTTTCGACGTGTTGATCGGAAGCTAAGTCATATTACAAGAAAGTTACCAACTTGGAAAAGCTAAGTCCATATGTTTGGCCTCAATCTCCTGTTCACTAACAAATCATGGCTGGCAGAGAAGGACATAGGGCTTATCAATTCTATTAGCTGCGTGCGCGATTGCGCTTTCCATCCTGCTCGGGCTGACATTGCTGATCTAGGGATGATACCGTTACTTTCTGCCGCACTGGCGATCTTTCTTAGGCAAGAGCCGATAGCAAAAATGATTGACATGTTATAAGCGTGTCGGAGTTATGATGCTAGAAATGTCACATAAAACCACCAGAAAGCATAGAGAGACGCTCCGTGAAGATACGGTCAATACTTTAAGAGTCAGATAAAGGTTTTGTGGCCAATCAAAAAGACTAAGAAATATGATTGATTGGTTTGTGTCGATCCCTCGGCTGTAATGTTAAGGCCGGACCTGGTGAAAGACTTGGAAAATAGTCTAACGCTGTTGTGTGTATATTCCCTCCATTGCAGCCATTGTGGTTGGATTCATGGTTATGGGTTCTTTGATACTTGATACACTTTAAGGCATCGTTTCGTGTTATCTGTGCAATTTTGCTTCTTAAGACCGCCACTGAGACATCAATATAGGAACTCAGTATGTCTAGGCGTCTTTTCGGAATACTTATGGATTGATGTTTGCTCATCGTCCATGTTGTCTAGGGTTTAGCCCGCCAGTATGTGGGATATTCTAGATATTGGTCTGAACTCTTTACTGTATCCGAATTAATCTCGGCTGCCTTTGTACGTATACGTAGCACAATCGCTCAGAAAAATCCTGTTTCTTTGTCGGTGTAACATATCTTGTACTACCATATGATGTAGACAGTACCACATACTTGCTGTCGTCGTCAGTGGTTTTGTGTTGACGGTGGTATGGATTGGCGCTTGCAACAGTGCTCAGATGATATCAGACGGCCGCACTACATTATACAGGAGTTTCATCGGAGTATATCGCATATTGGACATTGTTCTGTACTTATAGCCCAAGCACACAATACAGTTTGCAAACCTTATTCAATCTTACCAAAACACTGACAACTGTGAAAACAAGATGGAGACTGCTAAAGTGTCAATGCAAGGAGGCGGATATTATAATGAGAATTGCACCGTTCAAGGAATGGCCATCGACAAAGCATTGGACCTCCTTTTACCTGTTGACTATAACGGTGAATCCCTATGACGCGTTGATTTTATATATGTTCTCGGGTTAGTCCTGGCTACTAAATCGCCCTAACTAATACTCATAGGTTTCTCTATCACGTTGGTCGATTACGGCTGCTCTGAGGGCAAGAATTCGTGAGTGTCTTCCTTTCTATAGGATATAAATTTGTAATATGTCTTTGATTAAAGTAAAACTTCTTTCTAAGTATCCAGCAAAAGTACCTTCTCTATTATCGGCGACTCTGATTTTTAACGATACGCCATCCGACGACTTCTCTAGCCTTGCTAGAACCATTGATGATAACGTTGATCAATTGTCGTCAAATGGAAGACTTTCTGCCAACGTTCTTATGGCACCACAATCCTACTTCTGACGACTAATGCCTTCTGGTTCTGTCCATGTCGGCTTTTGCTCCACGGCCCTGAACTGGCTACAACATATGCCCGATGACTCTGCAGATACTACAACGCTAGCTGCAGCCGCACATCAAGACTTGCTCACCTTCCTATCTGCCCGCCATAAGGAGATCTCTGTGAATGGGACATTGGTGCTTTGCATCCCTATTCAGGGCGAGATCAGTGTGGCAAATTCTTTCGTATGCTTGGAAACTGCGCTCCTCAATCTTCACGCGACCTACAAACTTGACCCGAAAGTTATCTATCAACTGCCAGAGTATTTCAGGACTGAGAAAGTGGTTTTGTTGGCTATTACAAGCGCACAGCGCAGATGGCGCCTCAAGGCTCATCACACTCTAACAATGGTGCATCCCTCATGGTCTTCACTCATTTCGGACGGAGAAAGTGTGGGTATAAGGAAGTCGGCGTGTGAGAAATATGCGCATGAAGTTACCGGGTTTGCGCTTGCAGCGTTGTCATATTTTTGGTTAACGCCATGCAGTCTCAGACAGAGTCAGGAGAACACGATTATGACGCAAAAATTGCTGATACTGCCAAATTTCTGGATGATTTGTTTTTGGCGTTCGAAAACGAATTTTTGCGGAGCCACTACGAGAGTAAAATCGGATTTATGTACGCGTTGATGGAACTGGAGAGATTATAGTGTCAATCCGCTCTAAACGCGAGTGGGTGATGGTGAAGTGAACCCGGGACTCCCGTACTTCCTCGAGCTCACGGATGAGCCGAGCCGAGGTCTGTTGGATTGACCTGACCGCCCCGGCGACACGGAGCCCTTATGGACAAACACCCGATTAGAGTGGATTTGATGTTGGGCCGAAGTGGGGATAGCTTCAGCAAAGCGGCCTGTCAATCATCCCGTCAAGTGGAGATTCTGCGTAATTTCTGTCATGCGATCTGTGTCGGCATTTCTATAGTGTCTTTCGGCTTCCTCGTCTGGCTTATTAATCTTGACGACGCTTGTTTAGTCCACATGAAATACGCTGGGCATATATAGTAATAATCACTGCTCTTCGCGTTTCCTCATCTTTGCCTGTTTCAAGTATCCCTCGCTAGTTACAGCACCAGCCCTCATCAGCCGGCAAATAGACTGCAACACATCGTCGCAATGGCCACCATTATCATTCAATACCCCAGCGGTCACGACTTTGATCTCGACTACTATATCAAGACACATATGCCTTTGGTCGAGAAGTATGACTTTACGCATAATCGACGGTGAACCAAGACGCTGACAAATCACCAATAGGACTTGGAAAAGCAAGGGCCTGAAGAGCGCAGAAATCATCAAACTCGGCGGAGATAGCCCTTACCAAATCTATAGTGTCCTCCACTGGGAGAGCATGGCTGCTTTCCAAGCTGCTGCTACCGCTGAGGATGCCAAGGCTGTCCGTGACGATGTGAAGAATTTCACTACGGCCAAGTCTGAGGTCCGTGTCGGCGAAACTGTTGCCGAGGCCAAGTTGTAGACTTCAATGGTCAAATATGTATTATTCTTATTACTGATTTCAGTTCCAATTTCCAAGATATCCGCGAATTACCGTGCGTGAAGTCTATTGTTTCAACGCCGTCACTCTTCTGCCTTGGCGTTGAGCTGCCACCTCGTCTGCTTAACATTCACATCCTCGTCTACACCTTTTGTCTTTTTGAGCCATTCGTAGTCTCCCTTTTGCATCCACATGACCGCAGAGTCCTAATATCAAGTCAATACAACGACCAGGTTATGATGAATTGAACAGCTGGCTTACCTTCCCCAGTGTCAGGCTCAGCGTGTTCTCAAAGAAATGAGGAACATATTTGACGTTGGCTGTACCGTCCTTGATAAGTTGAACAAGATTTTTGATCACAATCTCGGCTTGCATGATGCCTGCCCGAGCTTGTTTTGGGCCACCCGTTTGAGCCACGTCGCCGAGAGCGAATATGTTGTTCTTGGACGAAGGCAAATGTTTGACTTGTAAAGTTGGTCCGACGATAACCTCGCCATTTGGTGCAATGCTTTTTGGGGAGTGAACGCTCAATAGTTCCGACCGTGGACGCAAGCCTGTGCAAGGAATCTAGTGGACGAAGTCAGTCACAGCTGGTCCACGATACATGATCTTGTATGTGACCTACAACCAAGTCCCAAGTCCTTGTTTCTCCATCGGCGAAAGTAAGACTGGTCTCTTGAACACGCTGCCCAGCATCACTCGGATAAGCAGGCTTCTCACACAGCAAGACCTCGATACCCTGCTTTCGGAGAGTTTCCAATACATGTTCATGAAGCTTGACTCCGAATCTAGGGAGCAAATGATGTCTCGAGTGGATGAGAGTTATCCTCTTATCGGGGTACTTGGCTCTTATCTCAGTAACCAACTCTACGCCGACTGCTCCACCCCCAATTACTGCAACTCTATCGGCCTTGCTGATGCGTTGTTGGAAGCCCCTAAGTTCTTCAATCGCGTCTGGTCTGTCCTTCGCAAGCAGCCGTGCTGGAGGTGGCTGAGCTGCGCCTGTAGCAAGAATTAGATATTCATAAGCTAGAGACATACCACTAGATGTGTTGATACGAGACTCCGTTATATCAGTGACTTCATCGCAGACCTGCTGGAAAATGCCATCAGGCGCCCCCTTCGCAAGGTTTTCGTACGAAACAAAGGCATGATGCTCTCTTCCCGAGAAAACGGCATTCCGAGGGAAGCCAAAGGCGAAATTGAAATGAGAGTGCTTCTCAATCAGAATAACTCGATAGCCAGAAGGGAGTGTGTGAGTGAGTCGCTGAGCAAGAAGCGCTCCCGCGAAAGAGCCACCGATAACGATTACGTTACGGGGGTCAGACGACGTGCGGTATGTGTAACGATGGACAATTGATTGAAACTTTTGGATTGATAGCTGTGCAAGAAAAGTGCAAATGACTTTGAGGAGGTCAAAGTATAAGTCCCATGTTCTGAGGCTCATGGTTATGGGGTGATGAAGTTCCACTCACAAGAATTTGATAAGATGAGATGGGTTGTGATGGGATGGGAAAGATCTGATAAGATCGTTTGTTTTAAATGGTGCCCCATTTTCCGGACTTTCCGTTGGCTTAGGGGCAGCCCGCGGACTTCTAATCCTGAAAAGACCGAATCCGAGTCCGAGGCCGAGGCCGAGGCCGATGATTGTCAAGGAGTTAACGATTAAGAGCCAATGGTATCTTCTAACTAGTATAAATGCTTGACAAGGACTTCACGAATTGCCGAACTCGGTCTAGTTGGTCACGTAGGTATCTGTCCTGAATTCAACCAGATTTGGACACATACCTACCCCGAACCCCGTGATACGCTGATTTGTGTCTAGCCAAACAAGGTACGCCATACAACGGTGCTGTCGGACAATTCGATCTTACTGATTGAGCTGACTTCAATGTTGAAAAACCTTGGCCAAGCGTCGGTCGCTTTGACAGTTGATGAGAAGTGACTTCCAAGCATGAATCGGCGAAACTCACATGTACATGAATTCAATGAATCCTGATTCTGAAAAATGAAGCTTTCACGTGGGAAGACTTGGACATCTTGAATGGGGTTACCCTGGCTGGAGAGACCACCAATCTGGGCGCTTTCTCATCTCCAGAAACCTTCGGTGCATCGGCATCTCTCCTTTCCTGAAAGCCCGGACTGTAACGCTTCGATGAATCTAAGTGTCAGGCTCGTACTAGCTCCTGTATTAGACTACCCTAACATGCGCAGATATCTGCATTTAGCAGCCTACGCGAATCCTTTCCCATAATCCCTCACACATGTCTTCTTTGCTTGAACGTGACGGCCAAACTACATTGGCTAGCATACGGCGTGCCTCTTTCCAGGTCTTGACTGCTGTAAAATCAGTCCAGCACCGGATAAAGCGACAAATCTCGCCTAGAATCGAGTCCAAGTGGTTATCAAGGTTGACCGATTGTGCGTACTCCACGCTCAATGCTCCAACGAACGCTTTCCAAAACCATAGGTTGCGCGTCTCATCATCCATACATTCGAATGCTGTCGGTCCATTCTGTAGATCTCTTTTGAGGATATCAATCTTGAGATAATGCAATCGCTTTTCTGGTGGAAGCCCTTGGTTACAAACTCCCAGGACAGTGGTAAGGTAGAAGTCAACAGCGGAGCAAAAGCCAGACCATGCCGATAAAAAGACAGGTGCCCCGGGAGATGGAAGCTGGATCTTACTTGAGAAGGACTGGATGTGCGCTGTGATGACTGTATAAAACAGCTTCGATGGATAACCACTGTTCCAAACATTCCAGGGCATTGGCAAATCCCCATCCTTGGGGGTTTGGGGTTTCATAGGTAAGGCTAGTGCGGTAATTGGGCGAAGTATCAAGATTGTAGGAAACATGTCGACGTCTTTAGGCTCGCGCCCTGAAGGAATGGAGCCAAAGAAGAAAGGCACCATCCGGAAAGCTCTCAAGCGTAGTTCGGAACCATGAACTTCATGGAGGTGCATCTTATGAATCATGCGGCTTAGTTCTGGCACTTCCAAGTCTGTTTCTGGTTCTTGTGATATCATATCCGGGGATATCACATCGGCTAAACGGCTTTTCGTGCTGTGTATCATGTTGCTTGCTCTAATTGTCTAACGCCTTAGTCATCACTGGTCTCTCGATCCAATATGTCAGTCAACGGAACATATCGTAGCACTTACATAATAAGATAACGATCTGCTAGCTCCATCTCAACCTGGTATTCAGTGTCTTCATAGAGGACGTCTTGTTTCTTCGTAGATAGGTAAGTCGTCAGACCATTGAGGTGGGATTCTGCGACAGCAAAATTGCCGAGACAGCACTAAAATAAAAAAGGTTGGTGAGCACATGTTGGAAAATACTATATGGAAAGGTGCATACCTCTACGAAACAGAGAGTGCTGATGTACTTGGCGCACCGTAAGACTTCCTTCGCCTGGGACGAAGTTGAAAGCCATTGGTTGACCTGTTTGATACTCTGGATTTTGTGAAAGAGGAATGTTGGTTCGAACACGCAAAGATCACCTTTATTCCATGCATAGTGGAGAGCTGATATCAGCATTGTGTTTTGAAGGATTTCTGGATTCTGGGTAGCTGAGACGACGCTATAAGACGATCAGTATCATAATATTGGTTGAGTTGACTTGAGCCATATCTGACCAATCATTGGGGCTCACTGGTAGGAAATCGATACTAGATCCCGTTTGTAAGACTGTTTTCAGCATGGCCACGTGAGCTTTGCATGAACTATTTACATTAAAAGGGAGCTGGTCTTCGGGGATTTACGAACAGTAGTGGAGTAACTCTTTCGACTTGAGCGGCATCTTGACGGGCAATGCATCGAAGGGGTCAAGAAAGCCAGAACCTGGCCTGGTGTTGATCCTGATTGGTGGCAATGCCGTCGCCTTCTGAATGATCCATGGTGTTTGCTCTCCAGGACGAGCTGCAGCCCGCCGCTCGCGCAAGGGAACGATTGGAACATAGGAACACGATTGCCGTTTCACCAAACAGCTGGAACTGTGTCATGATGTCAGTGAGTATATGTATCTCATCGGTGATCCTGGTTCCATTCCAAACGAGCATGGTTGTGAAACGTGATGCTTATCTGGAAATTCAGGGAAGCAGGCCTACCAGGATGGTCGTTTCTCATCGCACCGAATGCGTTTCGAACGACAGCCGACGCAGCCATTGCGACTCCTTGTGCTCACGTGCTTCTCTGGTGGCTTATCTACGCCCATCGCTGACGTCTGATACAGCTAAGTGGTGGCAGATTGGAGGCGAAAGTGAGAAGCGGGGACAGATGGGGTTACGGGTGAGATTTATGCCACGACCTGCCAGCATAGTGCTAGTCCGGTTAAGGACAAATAACCAACGACAAAGATCAGCGGACAAATAATCATGAACTTCTCCGCATCTGAGACCCTGCATAATTATGCATAATATTATGCTCTTATCAAAGTCTTGCAGCTTGATACTTTGCCGTCATCAAGCCAAGTGACTACCTTACGACCCTAGACCTTGAAAAACTTTGCAAGGTACAATAGAGCGACGGGAAGCTGTCAAGTCGTAATTCCATAGAAACGAGATCAATAAGAATGACCCAATTACAAGAGCGGGGGATATTACCCTGGCAGGTTCTGTTGTCGCAAAATCCTCCTAATAGCCGAATAAAAACGACAAAACGGTTCATGCCGACAGAGTTGGCTTCCCTATATAAGATAGGATATCACAAATTCGAAGGAGACAACTCGATTTGGAAACGAAAGTCAGGACTCGATCTGGAATGCAAAATCATCGGCACCTTCTCTTAACTGATTCCAGGCAGATTCATGAAATTAAAACCCTCACCAACTGCTCTATAAATTAATTATCACATAACGTATTTAATAAGCAAGCGATACAGATAAGCAAGTA